>JAULBM010319325.1:0-13636 GCA_032357055.1 Geukensia granosissima | reverse complement strand
AACATCTCGACCAAATATATCCCAGCGAACTAGAAATTAAGGAGACCACAGACTCAAAAAAATCTGCTTCATACCTATATTGATGCCTCGAAATTGACCAAGAGGAAAAACTTGTTTCTAAAATTTACGACAAACGGGATGCCTTCAACTTTCTTATTGTAAAATTCCCATATTTATGTGGCAATATTCCTGCTTCCCCTGCCTATAGAGTTTATGTTTCACAATTAATTCGATTCTCTCGTGCCTTTTCCAAATATCAGAATTTGATGTTGTTGCATAAATTATTACAAGGATACATGCAATCAAGGTTGAAGTCGTCCCTCTTAAAATTTTATTGTCGCCATCACGAATTGGTTGGATACAAATAGTATCAGTGTATCTAAACTAGTTATGAATCTGTTACCGGTATTACAAAAATAAGTTGACCTCTTCTCGGATTGACGTTAACCCAGATTTGAGATTCTACGACGGGTGTAACGGGCAAGACCTGGAATGCTTACCCTTCCGGAGCACCTGATCCCACTCCTGTTTTGAAAAGGAGTTCGTGGATTCCAAGCTTTTGTTCCTTTTGTTTACTTTTAATCTTTAAGTTTGTTTTAAATTTCTTTTGTCTCTTTGGACTATGCACTTTCGATCTGTCGCATGGGTATTGTACACTGGAATCTATACCCCGGCCGCCCTCGGGGTGGGGGACGGTATTTTTTTTCGGGGGGAGGGGGAATCAACCGCTGTCGTCAGCTTACCACAAAAAAAATCCTGGATCAATTTTAAATAGTTTGTCTTGCGTGACAAATTTGAAAAAAAACTAGTAGCAAAAGGAGGATGGCGGTGTGAACCGAGTGGTGCTAAAAGTGAGTCAAACGTGGATTCTTATGATCAAGAGTCCGAGGTGGAGTCGGATGATGAAATTGAGAAACTGACACAAGAGTTGGCCAAGACTAAGAATTGACTGATAGATTGGTTGTTACTTAACGTCCAGCGGCAAATTTTGTCAAATATATTCAGGACGAGAATAACTTATCAAAATAATAATAAATCATAAATGGAATGGGTTGTTTGTCAGGGCCGGGGAGTTTTAGCCACAGGAAGCCAAAGTGGGATTGTTAGGGTAGCGGCGATAAATTTAGCATATTAAGAAACTGCCCACCAACGACTACTCATTACACGCTGTTGTAAAGGTTGATTGATTGATTGATTGTTGTTTAAATTCCAGTGGCAAATATTTCATGCATATTCAGGACGGAAACAAGTTAGCAAACAATAATTCAATATGTAGACTGTGAGGAAGTGACCGGTAAGGGAGGGACTTTTAGACTGCCACTGGAAAAATTGCGGGTTGGATAGGAGCGGAAAATTTAGCCTTGTAACTGGCCACCTACTGACCAATCAAAATGAGTGTTACAAGGGGTCTTTAACGTCCTTAAGACGTGGTTTTCCTAATCACGGGGTGTCTTCAACGTCTCCCTCCTGCCGGAATTCATACATCCCCCACAAGGGGACTAGTGCCTCCAGGACGGAGATATCTGGTGCCTATTCTTTCCCCAGCACAACCTTCGATAAGGGGAGTTCGAGTATATATACATTACGCTCGAACTAACGGACGAATCTTTAGCAGGAGTTCTACCCGTAGGCGTAACTTATTGGATATCGTGGATTATATGTTTAAATATTACTTCTTTAAGAACGTATAATTTTCTGAAGAACAAAATTAAATTTGAATTTCATCACTTTTATTTTAGGACCTTTAACAGCTTGCCGTAAGGTGTTGATATATGGCCATCATTGAAAGCCTTACAGCAACTTGTAGATGTTTTTAATTCACACCTTTAAGTGTAATTTTGTTGAATGACAAGCGCAATGCCCAAACATTAATAAAAATAACAATGAAAGTAAAGTAATCAGAATGGCAAAAAGACAATCAAATGGCATGAGTCCTGACAGGTACATGCAGCATGCGGGAGTGATTATTTCTTATCTGAACTTAACCGTTTCCAAATAGGAATAATTCAATAAGGACACACTAGAAATCAATAATAATCATATCGAAAACAGGTAAATTATATGTGCTTCCAAGCAAATGCTCACAGTTTACTGAAAGCAATCTCAGCACGCTTTATCAAATGACAAAGTCATCAAACCCGTTATCATGAGAAGAGCATCTTTAAAGCTTTAGTGCGTTATCGTAAAAATCGTCATAATCAAATTAAGTATGGAGTGCAAAATTAATATTATTGAAGAGTCGCTATGCGTTTTTCAACATTAGTGCCAATGAAGTTATGGCAATAAAATCGTTCTATATCCTTTATTTATACACTTGAAATAAGAATATAAAATAAAAAATCCCGTCTTTAGCCCTGATATTCTGCTTAACACAATATTAACAATGTTGTATTACTTACTGTAGCATTAAAGAGTGATTTTGCGGTTTCAATTTGTATAGTTTCAAAATAACTGTTTTTAAGCAATAATTAAAATAGTAATCTGTTAACCTTTTTGTCTTTAAGCTCCAGCATCGAAATGTACGGCCCCTACATTATTGATGTTTCGTGTAATTTACTGGAATATTATAATTCCATGTCTGTGCTTAGGTAAGTTATTATATAGGCCTTATAGCACAAGTGAAAAATTTCCCAACACCAACCCATATTTTTTTTCTGCGACACCTGCAATGTCTAGTACAATGAACGAAATAATGTTGGTAGAATTTTTCTAGCCTCGTCTTCACATGGAGAAATAAATACTTTTTGATATGGGTTTTCTGCTAACAGAAAAATGACTTAACCTAGATATGAAGGATTTCATGTGGGCAAATTCAAAACTTTGGACATTTTACCATCTTCTTTTTGACTGGAATATTGGATTCATTTCTCAAATAACAACGACACTATTCCAACTGTAATATTGATTATTTCATTTTATAAGGTTTGTGACTCGTCACCGATTATTTATAACTCTTTTGAATGCATTCAATACGACGGTTGTCACCTGTTAGTGGGGCCACCAGCACTTCCTTGCTTATGGAGCTCCCCCCTCGGTTTTATTTTGATTTGATATCATTTTATGGCAAAATGTACAATAGGATTGGACAAAGTTATGCCAACTCAAGTACGTCCGCTCCTTATAATATAAACACAAATCTTTACAACAGGTAAGAACAATAATCAATACATATTACAATTCATAATTTTAAAAATGTCCTTGAAATTAATGGGTGAATAAGTGTATACAAGTATATATAAAAGTGTGAAAAATGCAAAGTTAAAGAAAAAAGGAAATGCTGATCTGCACTTATACCCTTTTGGTTTGTTTTATTAATAAACACACTCTAGTAAATAAAAATGAATTCTCCTGGTCAGTTTTTCGTTCGTATCCCCCAACCCAAAGTTTCAACGTAAAGTTTTGTGACCTATTTATTCTCCGCCTTCGTTTTTTTTCTTTCTTATTGTCTCGTCTTGTCTGTCCTCTTACATTCGACTTAGGTAATCGGGATTTTTTATGTATACAATTGAAAAGTGAATAATGGTTTTTACACAAATAAGAACACATAATAAGGCATAGCTAAGAAATGTATAATGTCAAACATGCAAAAAGTATTAGTTACATATAGAATCTTACATTGTTAGGCGTTGGTTATCATATTTCTACAGTCGAGATAGTTAAACCTTAAAATTTCAAGGTTTACATATTAAGGCAAAGCTAAGAAATGTATAATTCCTAGGAAGTATAGTGAACAAAGCTGTAATTAGATGGTATGATATAGTATGATGATCGAGTTTAAGTTAATGTCTTCTAGTCAACCATGCAAAAAGTATTAGTTACATATATAAAATCTTACATTGTAAGCCGTTGATTATCACATTTCTACAGTATCGATTGTTAAACCTTAAAATTACAAGGTTTACCGAGAAATTTTAAGGTTTAACTATCGGGACTGTAGAAATATGATAATCAACGGCTTATAATGTAAGATATTGTTTCTCTAATTTTTCAAGCATCAAAATATCGTTCAAAACTGTCATAGGCGAGATCGTGCACAATCTTTTATCATGACCTTGTTACAAGGGGTGTAACTCGTGTACAAAATATACAAACATGCCACTTATTTTTACAACATTTTTCTATGTATTAGCCAAAAAAATAAAGTAATTTCTACATTACTGATAGAGTCTTTGGAAGGCTCAGTCCTCCTGGGTAAGAAATACGATCGTGACAAGTCTTTGAATTCGTGAAGCGAAGCAGGCGGGGTCTGATAATCAGTCAATCAGCTGCTAAGAACAACTTACCCGCAAGTAGATTTTCGATGTTTTCTCACACTGGTTGGGAGTGTGATTAAATTATAAATTATATTAAATTGGCTCCGCTTTGCTCTCAGCGTCTATGATTACCACAGTGTTATTCATGTATAAGGAATTCGAAGATACCAAAGGGGTATATAAATAATAGAATATATATAAATATTATATATAAATAATATAATACTTGTAAATAATATGATAAAAAAGATGTCACTGGTAAAAAATGTGCCGCTATCCCTCTCGTAGCTTTTCGTTCTCATGGGATTCTTATAGCTTAATCTTTAGGTTTCTATATAGTATTTCGGGTGCCATTTTTGTCTTCTGTTCCTTTCCTGATAGTCGTCATCTTGCCTGTTCTGTATTCTTTTCTTGTTAGCCATGCATGACATCTAACACACGCCCAAACCGGTGCTAGGGGCCTTACTCCCAACTCAGTGTTAAAGGCCTCACGGTCACTTTGAGATGAAGAACAGTAATTAAAGCGCTGTTCCTTTGCTAGGAATTTACTTGTATATACAAGGTTTTTGTGTCATGAATATATTTACTCAATATCCTTTCTTTCTATTTCATTACAGAGTTTATTTCTTTGCTGTGTGGAAAACGTAGAAAATCTTCAATACGTATGCTCTTATTTTTCAGTCATGGCGTATTTATTTTGGTGACAACTAGCTCGCTCTATGTGTATGCCTTCATTTCTTTCTTTTTTGGACCAGTACCTTCTTTGAAAATTATCTAGCAGTTTATCTGTTTTATAATCTGACCTATTAAATCTATTTTAGACAGCTAAGTCATTTAACAAAATCTTGATTTACCATGTGTTTGTTTAAACGTTGTGTTTGATTCTGTGTGTATAACTGTCGGGCAACTTTTGACAGCTTTTAGGTTTCTTTACCCTTGTATATCTGTAATTAGTTGACCCCACCCCGCATTTGTGTGCATGTGGGTAATTTCAATCCTATTGAAATATGTATGTATGTCCATGTGAAGGTTTCTGAAATACCCTTTTTTCTTTCAAAGATCTACTTATGTGCCCTAAGTCAGACAATTTGTATCATATTTCCTTCTTTCGTGTAAGTAAACTTTTTCTAAATTTTCTCTTTTTTATGTTTATTTTTAATTACCGACTGATGCAATTTGTTGTGATTTTAATACTAGTATTACTCAACACTACTGTTATTCAAGTTTACGTTATAAACCATTTAATCACAAAACATTTTATACATTAACAATATTAGTTGTCATAATTCTCAAACAAAATAGTTCAAATTCAAACTTCATACTTGGATATTCAGCTACCTGAAAAAGATAAACAGTACTCAACAAAAAGCCACCCTTCATTGAGTATGTTTACAAAAATGAATAAATATTTTAATATATATGTTTTACAACAGGCTTAACATTCTGTATTGACATGTTGCTTTATCTAGGACAAAAGCCAGTTTTAATTGACAAATGAAACAGTGTAAATATCAGACATGATTTTTTTAAAAACTAATTATTTTTTATACCAAACATATGTTTCAGGTCTTTTAGTATACTAATTTTATCTCTGTCTTGATCTGTTTTGGTTTTCACTTTCATAATTTTCTTTTTTACTTTGAGTGCCTCTTCTTTTGATTTTTTAAAATTTTATCTTGAAATTGATGTTGTTGTGTCTCTACACTATCGTTTGTATATAAACCCTTCTATTTCTCTTTTTCTGAGTTCACCCCTGGGCTTTTGGTTGGGTCCACATGGTTCATAAATTTTGGGTTTTTAGCTTTACCTTTATATATATTATGTTCCGTCTTGTTCGTGTTATCGATATAGTCATGTCTGTCGACATTCCACTTTTGTCTGGCCCTTCGGTTTTCTTTCGCTACCCCATTCCCTCTCGATACATAATTTAGAGAGCTTTGGTACTATTAAATACAGCTGCATCATTGAATGTGATTGACAAATCATATCTCCAAAATATATATGGAATTCAACCACGAGAAAACATAGTGAATTTACCTATGTTACAAACCTAGAGGTATCCACTGCGCCATCGCAAAGGATGGAATACCATTCTTTGTGAAAAGCTCTAAATCGCCTCATAAAACATATCGCGTATACATGATATAATAATCTATTATCTGAATATAATAAAAATTCTACATACAAGAAAACGTTGTACAAAACCAAAAACAAAAAAACCTATGACCACATTTACTTCCCGGGGGCAGACGGGGTTATATGCCTATACTCAAACATATCGATAATCGTTTTATTTTACTTACTACGGGCATCCTCCACATTCTGCACATACGTCACACACTGACGAATTTTTCAGCACTTGTGATTGGTAAAATGCTGTAACTTGATTGGCTAAAAAGTAAATTTTTTGCATCAACATACCATTCACGAATTGCCATTTACTAATAATCAATGTAATAATTCCTGCAATTATTGCTCTTATGTTTAACTTCTGTGTTGATTTTCTGAATTTAAGAAAGCAGATTCATGTAATACTTTACACATGTATGTTATAAAGAAAAAGTTAAATGCTTTTCAAGATCCTATCATATTGTTTTCAGTCTAAAGTACACAAGGTGATAATATACGTGATCAGGATAAAAGTTTTAGAACTGTATTACATTCATGAAGGGGAGCAAAATTATCAAATACTTGTATTTTTAATTATTTTATTCTGTAGCTGCAATGACTTACATGGCTGATAGTAATCATAAACTCGGACGGCAGATGGTTGTGTCTTAGCAACGAGTCCGGTACGAATTGATTCCATGGTAACACATGTTGCAGTAGTAGTAATCTAGACATTAAAAACATAAATTTACTATTCAAAATTAATCAATTGTTGGCCACTTCGTGAAATGTACATATCCTTTATTTTATAAAGCGTATAAATTTCTAATTTATTAAATATTTTCATACGTTTAGTTTGCACTTGGAATCCAGTACATCAAAAAGACGTAACTCTGAATACCGTAGAATTATTTCATAAGATTGAAATTATGCAAGCTTAATAATGTAAACAGCATTATGATTTATTGTCAATTATGTATGAACCTTGAAGAAAAGTTATGTCACTAAGGATCTTTGACCTTGTTTCCTACCATTTTTGTCTGTTTGTAGCTAGTCGTGTAACCATTTGCATTGTCCTAAATTATCCTAACCAAAGTTTTTCAAAAAAGAATGTTTTGAGATCCAACAAACCTCATCAAAATAAATGATGACTTTTCTGTTATCTTGTTCAACTTTCTTCAGCCCACTGATTTTACCAATGCTTTCTACATCAGCTTCGAAACCTGTTGGAATGCCAATTTCTTGTACTGTCATGCCACTAGCCCCAGTATGTAGCCATCTGAAAGAAGAAAATAGGTTTTCATCATATGTGATATGTCAAACATGATTTAACACAACAGTTAAATTTAACCTACGTCAGAAATAATTAGCTTTAAATCTAATACACCAGTCGTAAATTAATGTTAATAAATTATGTGTATTTTGTAGCTTGAAGAACTATTAAAGGCATCTAAAATGCAGAGTTGTTAAAAGCTTTAAATATTTTTCTGTGAAGAGTTATAATTTCTCTACGGGTATATAACAAATCTTATTTTATCTTACTTTGTACAAGTTTGGATCTTCATTGAGTTCAACGTGTCTTCTATCATTGTTACTGTCACTTCGAATGATGGTTCTTCAATTTCTTGCTCAACATTGAAAAATACTGAAACCTGCAAAAAGACGTTAAGTTATTTTGCTTAAAATTTATTATCTCTGTGTAAAGAACCATATTTCAAATGGCTACTATAATGATAAGTAACGAAGTGGAAGTGAAGGAAAACGGAGGGGTCAGAAAGACAGATATGACAACCTGAAGCACATGAACAAGTGGTAACATGACTTATATTGTCCATATAAACTGAAACCAAACATTCAACAATGAACAACCCACACTCCGTCAAAGCACCGGGGTTGAACTCAAAGGGTCCGGCAGAGTAAGCAGTGCCAGCCTCTATAATGCTTACCACTGCAATGTCTATTTCAAAATGCGTTTTTGGTCATTTTAGGGGAGGTTTCAAGGGATTTCAATCTCCTGATGGAGAACGTGAATTGCCTGTTTTTGATTTACTGAACAACTTCACAGTAAAAGATCCGCCTTCATTTGTGAAACTGATAATCTATGATGAAGATTTATGTAGTTTCAACAGTAAAATTTCTTGAGTGATGAATTCGACCTAGGAGGAACATATCAGAGTCTGAGCTGTTTCTGTGTCAAAGACCAAGTTCTGTCTAGCAAATTGCTGTATTGTACACATGCTCTTGAAAAACGTATGGGTTTGGCGATGTTAACACCATACAACCGGGATGCTGCAATGTTTTGCCAGTGAACGGGAACTTAACTATTTCATCATTACATTTGTCATATGGTTCTGTGTTTAGCCTTCCTCCATTGCTGAATTCGAGATTAAGATCAAAGTATGAGGTAGATTGGCAGTGTCTTTAATTTGAAGCTCGCTTTTGGAAGATGAGGTGAAGATAATCACCGAAACGTGCATTATTCAGTAAGAGACGAAATAACTAGGAATGTCATTTCATATTTGTGTATTTATTTGACGATTGAAATAGAAAAGAGTAAAACAATTATAAGCTTTGTTTGTTTTGATTGCAAGAGCTGCATTTAAAACAATTAAATGCTGCACTAAAGTATATTAAATTTTACTTCAGCTGGACCATTTTCTATTGAATATATTTACTAAATATAATAACAAAGTTACATTTTGTATAACGTCAATTTCGTTGCCTTAAAAGCAAGGGGCTCATTGTGGGATAGAAGAATTTTTATTATTGGGTTAATCTAATTTTTTTGGTAGTAATCTAAATAGTTTAGCTGCAGTATGAAAAAAATATTAGACCAATGTCTGAAAATTATCAACATTTTTTTTGTATTCGGCACGAAACTGTTGAAGGGCTTGGAAAATCTCGCCTTCTCCAGTTTCTTAGTCTCATACAAAAAAGTTGTTATCTTTCAGACATTGAACTAATATTGTATATTTACACAGCGACATATTTAATTTTTCCCTCAATTTTCACCCATGTCACATATGAATTTCATCGAAAATTTCATGTCGATTATTCATGTATATTTCCTCAGTATTTTTCGTGTTATTTTCATATAATTTTTTATATTTTTGTGTTAATTTGATGCAAACAAATCATGCATGATTTGTTTGTCACTGCTGCAAAAATATTGCCATGAATTTCATGTCAAAAGTGAAGTAATTTAGTTCAAATTATTTTATTTTTTTTAAAAATGAAATAAACATGCTTACCTCAACAAGAGCCATTCCGTGACCTGTGGCGTCAATGGTTACTGTACTTGGAACCGAGGTAAGCTGTAACAAATATATTTCATGGTAGTGAAATAAAGATATTGAACTAACATAATAAAAACAAGTGATTGACAAAAAGCTTTTTTTTCAAAATAACTGATGTCATACAAAAGTAATGTTGAGGTTATCTTCTGTCAAATGTTGACGATATCCTCTCATTGAAACTGTTCCTTTCAAAATCGAACAATAACTCATTTCAGCGTGAAAAATATTTTCAATTTAACTCTGAAAACAACATAACGTTTTACCGACAAGACCTCAAAGAGTTATTACATTTCCGGAAAAATATCACTTGATGCTGTTTACAAGGACATTTCCTATACAACCATCAAGTTATAATGGCGACCGTGTAACATTCCGTGATAATAACGTTTATCTATATACAAGACATGCTTGGTTATGTAGCTTTTATGTCAGCAGCATGCCTCATAAATAAAATCCAGAAAAAAAATTTCCCGACAAAACTTTTAATCGAAATTAACTGATTGGTAGAGTGAAAAATACAAATTGGAATAATAAATGCTTATATATCTCGATAAGTTATTGATACACTTCCAATTAAAAAGATTGTAAAAATAAAATTTAAGGGGAAGGATTATCGTTTTAAAAGATATTTCCCATTTCAAATTGCTCACTTACCTGAACCAGCAAAGATTTCATGTGAATTTTTGTGCATTTCATTTGGTGATTTATTGAAAATATTTACAGTAAGCATTTCCATTTTTTTTTCTTTAAATCAAGATATGTTTCTACAAACCTCTGTTGCTTGCAAAATCAGCGCATTGCTTGGATTAACTTGGAATTGTTTGGAGAATGTTCCAGCTTTGACACTGACTTGTAGATCAAAGTTATTAGAATAAACCATTGCTGCAAACTCGGACAAAGACTGAAGTGCTAAAACTGTATCCTAAAAATAAAACAGTTAAATTAGGAAAAGAAACTTTGTAGGTTTTTATTCCGAACATCAATCTCTTTACACTTATCATTATCAATGCAGGAATTTGTATCTTAATCCAGATCATATTAAGCCAAACTTAATTTAAATTAAAGGAAACTGTATTGCGAGTTTGAAGTCAGATAAACTTTAAATTTATCAATTATCCTCACTACCATTAAAATTATTTTTGTTTCGTTGATAAAACTTAAAAAATACAGTTGACGGATTTCCACCTTAACTCGGGTGGGTACAACGGCACAGAAGTTATTAACGTCTTACAATAACTGTAGAAAGTTTTGGTCCTTGACGTAACTAGATGTCTAATATGTAAAATGGTTTTGTATTAATCTATACAGCGTGTTTTCATTTTTTTCATATTTCTTTATGAAACATGTTGTAATTATATTGTGCACCGAATATACAAAAACTTAAAAGAAACGTTATCTGTCATACTTGTGTGGATGCAAATCCACCATTAGCATTACGTTGTGTAGTTAGCCATTTCATCACCGACAAACCGTCTGCAAAGTCTTTGTTGTAGGCATAAACAAGAAGAGCGTATGATGTCATCTCAATATCAATTGTGTTTGACTGTTGGTGTGGTGGTGTCCAGTGATGTCTGTGGCTGGATGTTTGTGTTTCAGTTTTGTGCCAATGTTTCATTCCATCTGCCAGTAAAAAAATGGTCAATCATAGATATTGGTCCACAAAATTTGATCTTAGGCCACGTTATGTCGGAATCAGTATTTGTCAAACGTTTTGTTTGTTGGCTGTTGAATTTATATCTACTTGTTGCCTCGTGTTTTGTTATTTTATGGCCATTTTAAACATTTGAACTGTTTGATCATAAATTCAGCATAACCAGAAACAAAGAAATTGTGAATGAGTGCAATTTATAAATTTTTAATGAATTTGTTTGTGAACAAATCATAATGTTTGTAAAATAAGAAATATGTCAAACAGCCATTGTTTGTGTGCAATTCTGCACATCAAAAACCAAAATACTGTAATGCATTTACTATAACCTAATAAATCTGTGCGGATATAATAATTCTTTATTTAGGGAGCGTTCTTAAAGAAATGCAAATCACATCTCCCATTTGTATATATAAAAAGACCCTTTTGTGTTTTCATTTGCAAATATTTTTAATAAAACGAAATAAAAGAGCTAGAAGTTGTCTGCAATATTTTAGTCAATGTCGCCATATAATAATATTTTCAATTGTGTCAAGACATGACATTTAGGTCTTTAAGCTCTTTTTAACCTGTTCATCAAACATTTTCAAAGTAATAAGTCAATTTTGAAATGCAAATAAAAGAATAGCATTACCTTTAACAATTGCATCGTTGTTAAGTTTGGTAAATGTCTTCCCTGCATCAGAACTTCTAGACATGGCCAAAGCATAACTAGCAATAGCCAGGACATAGTCATCGGTTACAGAATCAATTTGTTGTTCCAGGTATCCTCTGGCTTTCATCGCCGCGTTTTGTATTTTTTCTTGAATTGTCTTAAAAATATCAATAAAATTTTTTATCAGGTTTGGAGAAAAAAAATCAATTTTATTCAATCAGTTTCAACAAGATATATCCTACAGAATCAAAAATAAAATGAAGATATTTTTTGTATATAAATTCTTTTAAAAAAGGACCAATTATCTGAAAATATTTTAATTGATATTGAGCGATAAAATGTCAAGTAAGAAGAAAATCTAAAAAAATCTTTAAAAAAATAGTCTGTGTTCTATCTACTGTTACATCTTATTTTCTATTACATTTGTTGAAGGTGAATGCAACTTCCTTGATCAGTTCTCATGTAATACTTAATGAACTTGTATTAAACGTTTCATAAAATTTTCCGTACCTTCCATTAAAGGCTAGCAGCGCACATTTTATCGTCATCGCGCATATCAATTGTGATAACTAAACACAATTTTGGCAAAATAGTTAAATTAGCTTGTATTGAACGTAGGTCTAGTTAATATCACTCCATCAGTGAATACCTTCTTCCTGAATCAAAATACCTTAAAGTGTTTCAACATTATTAAAATTAAGAAATATAGTTTAGTACTTACTCCTTTAAGATCACGGTTTTCTTCCAGGGCAATCAACACAAATGCAGTCAAACCTGGTCCACTAGCCGATCCACCCTTCATAATAACAGAAAGACGTAATGACGTGAAATGAATTCTTTCACGTAATAACTGAAGTGGGTTTATATATTGCAGTTAATTTAAACACAATATAGAAAAAGTATATGTTGCATGATTGTCTATGAGACAGTCATACAAAAACGTGTAAATAAAAAACTTCTACAGGTTGACCTTATGCCTTCAGTTATGGACAAAGTACAAACTTACGTCATGATGTAAAAAGATCCCAAAATATATTGTGATTATATTGAAATATAACAACTATCGGCCAAAAGCGAACAATATAAAACAAAAAGAATTTAACATTAAAACAAAGACAGTTAATAGATTACAGGTTTCCGTTATCGACAGTCACATAAAGTATATGGCGGGGTTTATTATTGTTGAATTAATATGCGCAGTTTTGATAGAGTTTCAAGGAGTAACCTTTCATCAGTAGCATTACAACAAACCATAGGAAAGCACAGTTCAAGCATAAAATATAGAATCAGTACAATGTTTATTTAATAACAGGAAAATAAAATAGTGAAGTCCTTCATATTAAAAAATTCATTGCCAACATTTACCAAATTTAGAAGCAACAGTTTTTGTAATGATTTCTGTTTTTTTGGGGGGGGGATCTTTTTCTTTTTTGTATTTTTTTCTGTTATGAAAATTTTTGTGCATAGAAATCAAAATCAATTACTATTCATAACCTGTGAAGTCCAATATTCACTACATGCTTGACGTTGATATATATTTCAGTGAAATATAGATAAATGTAAATGATACTTGTTAAGTCTTTTAAGATTTTCATTATATCCAATATAAAAATAGGAGATGTGGCATGATTGTCCATGAGACAGCCACCCACCAAGTGACCGTAGAATTTTAACT
>JAULBM010319314.1:0-13636 GCA_032357055.1 Geukensia granosissima | reverse complement strand
CACCGGTGAATAATAGGGTTATTCAACGGGCTTTGGGAATTCTTGGGGTTATTCACCGCTGGCGGCAATAAAAAGCATAAACATCAAGATTATTATATGTCAGTATATGACAGTCGATTGGCCAATAGAGTTTATATTTATTATGTAAGATATAATAACAGTGGTTAGTTGCGATATAATATAAATCATGAATTTGAATATCACACTTATCCGTTAAGGTAAAAAGTTCAAACTGTTTATGCAAAACACCAAAATTGCCTTTGTCGCAAAGGTTTATACTATATATATTAGACAAAAATTTAAAATTGGACTATCACGATATAAACTTTAAATTTGGATTGTGTACTTATCTTTTGCATTCAGAAGAACAAATTTTTAAGCTTAACAGAAAAAATTATTTGGTCGTAAAGATTTACACTATATTTTTGCAAAAAAGTTCAATAAGTATTAGGTTCGATATAATATTACTAATAAATTTGAATATCAAACTTTTCCTTTAAGGTCAAAAGTACAAATTATTGATGCACAACAGCAAAGGTTTATACTTTATATAAAACAAAAGTTTCAATAGTAGACAATCGATATATAATATAAACCTAGTTGCAAATAATTTTAATCATGAATTTAAGGTCAAAAGTACATTTTATTATCCTAATTATTGGTGTTAGACATGTCAACTTCTAAATGTAATTAAATGATAAACAGCGTGATTCTTTGAGGGTAGTCCAGGAACTGTTCTTAGCCAGTTGGATATATTAACAGACCAGTCAGACAATGCTTCTAATTCTAGAACTGTTCTATTCTAGAGCAGTCAGAATTCTATTCTATAGCAGACGTAGAACTGTTATAGAACAGTTCCAGAGCAGTCAGAAGAACTGTTCTACGTTAACTTAGAGCGGTTATTAGAACATGTAGAACTGTTATACGACCGTTTTAATAAAGGTTAGAAGTGGTTGCATCTGCACAACATGTACGAACAAGAAATATAGGCAAAATGTGCCATATTGACTTTAATGTTTGAATTAAACATTTTTGTAATGGTATCAGTCAATAACGAACAGAAAGTTTACTGGTACATGATGATCAATTTAGACGAATCTAAAATGAAAAAAATCACAATAGATAAAATATTCAATAAAAAATTATCTTTAATTGCAACTTGAATAGCATGATTTGGTTTGTCGTGTGATTAACCCCTTTGTATTAGCCATTGAAGATGATAACACCTAAACAGGAATAGGATCAGTGTTAGTTGAAGTGAGAAAAACATGTGCTTATAAATCGTTAATACAAATCCGTTCTTATACCGGTTGTGACTAACATTTATTGTGACTACACCTTGACTTTGTCTACTGATTAACACGACGGATGCCACTAGTAGAGCAGGAGTTGCGCACCCTTCCGGAGCACCTGAACTCACCCTGGCTTTTGTAAGGTTCGTGTTACCCCAGCTTCAGTTTTTAATGTAGTGTTGTGTGTTCTATGTTTGTCTTTCGTTTCTTTTTGTTGGCCGTGGTCTTTTCTGTGTTCCGACTTAACGATTTCTGTCTGTCCCTTTGGTATCTTTGAATTCCTTTTAATTAAACAATAAAGTAAATGCAAAGAAATTTAGATACATGAGAGAAAAAAGGGGGATATGGGGTAAACAGTAATTCCAAGCAAAGGAACAGCGCTTTGATTGTTGTTTTTCAACTAAAAGTCACGGTAAGGCCTTCAACACGGAGTAAAAACTCGCACCTCATTGTAAGTTCAAGACGGCCCCTAGCACCGGTTTGAGAGGAATTCTTAGCTAGATGTCGACGACACTACATCCGTGCATTGAAGAACACACATGCGGGGTAAATTCAACAAATTACAGATAACCACTGGCAAAGAAATCTAAGATGTTTTTCTGATTGTCTATAGAATTGCTAATTAAAACTTAAAATGAAAAGATCTAGTAGTTACTTGACATTCCAACAATAAACAAAAATCCATATCGTATGGCAAACTGTAAAAGAGTATGTGGCGATGTTCTACATGTTTGACAGCAATCTTAACCCCTCCCTTTTTCATTTTATGGACAGTAGTGTGATAAAACGACATCAAAAGAAACCTTAAAAACAATTATATTAGATTTATATCTTGAAATCGAAACATAGAACCCTGAAATTATAAATCATTAACAGATAACATTATGTACAAAATCCGATTGATACTATAATTGAAAATATGCCTGCTCATATAGCATCCATATTCACCCTTTTTTCAACATCGGTTACGTCCACATGGATTTAGGGGAAAATATCACTAATAGCTAAAGGAAACTTGGTATTTTGAAAATAATAAATTAAAAAGTATCGACAGGTTGTAGGTCAAAGAATGACACAATATGGAGTGTAATTTATTGAGCGTGGATTCATTATATGTTGCAAAGAGCACAATATTCAAGATCTTTAAAAACAGTGTAATTAAGTTAATTTTAAAGAATAGGTGTATTAAAATCCTAATAGATGGTTGTGTTAAAATAAACGTTCTAGGTTTAAATCATTTTCATAAAAAATTGGATATTCCGTTTTTATCAATTTCTGCCGGTGTAGCCAAATTAGATCTCCATATTTATTATGGTATTTTTAAAATAGGTTCATTAACTCCTATTTATTGTTCATATTAACATGTACTTTAGGCATGCATATGTTTTCCATCTCTATGCCAATTAAAAATACCAAAAATAAGTATTTTTTATAGACAAAGTTTTTCGTCTTTACAACAAATACAGCGAACCTACGTTTTCAAAATAAATGTTTTTTTCATTAGTGCATAAATATTGTGAATTCTTTTATGCAGTTTACGTCTCTCTTCAGTAGCACTAAAACCAAAATACACGAAAGCCGAAGTCCAATCATGGTAAAAAGTACTGATATTATACAATATATAGGCAGTAAAATCCAGTAGAAAGAACATCTACCATGTGCAATACAAGAGAGCATTCTCCTTTAAGTTTAGAATTGTTTCATTACTGTATATTTCTGTTAACAATTTGTGGTCAAGTTCACGACAGAAAAACCTGACAACTAGGCTGCTATTTACCATCGGGGACCTCTGCTCGTCGAGCAGTGGTCTTTATACCCTTGTTTCAAAATATAAGTTTCAATAAAATAAAATATCAGATTCAAACTATAGAAAAGCCGAGATCATAACATAGCTAAAGGAAGTACTCATATTTTAACAAACGGAATGCAGAAAAGGAGATAGAATTTTGATAATTCAGAATATCCTCGATGATGAGATTATGAATAAGATATCCAAAAATATCTAAATAAAAATAATCACCCGAAACAGTTTTTTTCTGTTTATATGCTTATTTTTTATACCCCCGAAAGTGATCTATTTACATCAATTCGGCTGAATGAAGTTTTTTTATCAAATAAAAATCTTTGACAAGCTATAGTTTCTGAAATCGAGGGTATTCACCAGCACTGTAGTCAGACGAGTCTGACGTGGAATTTTTCAAATAACATTTTACAGAAAGTTTCTGCATTTGTTTTAATTCTACAACACTGAAAATAAGGAAAGGCCTCGAAACGTATTCCACTTAGTAGTCACTACTACTGGCATTAACTTCCTATTTCGATTTTGTGATCTTTGAGTTCTTCTTTTAATATGTTTGGATCTGGTTCTTTCTATGTTTTGCCTTATTCTACTGATGAACGGATGCAAGCTACTCCTTGAAATAGACATATAGCAAATCCAACTTGACCATATCTACATTTTTTCAGCATTGTAAAACTTGTATTTTGAAATCAATTGGTTGATGACTCTGCGGTGGAACAAAGATTCCTAAACCAGCATAGTTGTCAGACTTATCTGAGATGAAATTTATAACATAATGACTTATAGAAATTTGCTGCATTGTTTAAACTCTACAGCACTCAAAATAAGGAAAGGCTTTCGAAACGTAGTAGTAATTTTTTTTTTCATTTGAAACTATATAATTAAATAAAAGGATATATATGAGGTAAATATCATGGAGTATTGTCAAGGAGACCATGTTCCACCTCAGAGGGAAATAGAGGTTGCCTGACACAAATACTAGATTTGCCAATTTTTCTATACCGTTTGACGTACTGTGTCATATTTTTCGTTTATTAACAAGCGTGGTAATCTGCCACTCTCACACAGCCAGATTTTGTTTACTATTTCTCTCATTAATATTCATAATATTTTAATTAAAGAATTGTCCGTGATCAGTTTTTGCCATTGTTTCAGTATTCCAAACAAAATATGTATTAGTTACCGTTTTACCGAAATTCCTCGTTTTTCCGCAATAGATTCTGAATTTATCACATTACATTACACTTCCGTCACGTGAAAATATAATGATTTTTGCTGTATTGATTACTTTGTTATTGATAGTGTTTTGATTACTTTGTTGACTTCTTGATAATTGAGCGATTTTTATTTATTGTGGAGTTTGTTTTACGTGCAAAACCATATTTTTAAAATTCTAAATCAGCCCCTGCATTTTTTTTAACACGATGAACTTCTTGGTTACATTCTCAAGCCAATTTGGCAAAAATGAGATATGACCGTTTAAAACTTTTGCAAGGTACACCTTAGCACAAATTTCAATTTCAGATGAAAGTCTATTCATAATTATATAGTTTTCGAACAATGTAAAACTCAACATCGAAATCAGTTAACCTCGGAAGAATACGGTGATTTACATTTAAATTTGGCGTATGCAAGTTAGTTATATGGGGCTTATAAATTTACACTCAAGACACCGCTTGAATTGGTGCCACTTTCCATATCCCCTTTTGAAAATACATCATTTTCGTTGCTTCCTTAAGAAGATTTCCAAAAAAGTTCATAAATAATTCTAAATATCGATGATATCTCTTGAAACATTTCCTTGGTATAATAAAACATCATTACTAATTGAGCTGGTTAATGTACAAAAGATTTCAATTCAGGATATAGTCATCGTATATCTACTTCCAAAGCCTCACAAAACTGTAAATAGTAGATTCTTAAAATAAGTGTAAATGATACTCTTATATGAATTCAAAATGAGGAAATTTTCATTGTTGTAACTACAGGATTTTGTTGACGAGCTAGAAAAATCTCGTAATTCGATGATGCATCATGCGAGTCCTTCATCAGTTCTGTCAGCTGATTCATTAGAAGGAAACCAGAATGGTTAAATTCAGTCCTGTTACATTTGCAGTTACATTCTGCAACTTTTGTAAAAACACAATTCGGGTACATGATGACATGAAACGACAATTGAATCCTTTGAAACTCACTCTTTAGTTAATCTAACTATTTAAAGGGAATTGGTCTGATATTGTCGTCAGAATAAATACACCTCCTGGAACGTAAAAGGTCCCCAAAAACGTGTAACGTGTATATCGTGTGCGTGTAACCTTGTGAATATATCGCGTGCGTGTGGTTTGTTTGTAACGTGTGTCGTGTATCATGTGGTACAAAGCGTGCATGGTGAAACGTGCATCGTATAACGGTTTTCATTGGTCGATTTTAATCTTGTACGTACGTGTGATTTTCAATCGTTATATTTTTAATTTCAAGTATCATGTCTTCACGAAACAAAATTATCTTTAAATTATTTTTGTTTAAATATATAGAATTAATTATTTTACTGTCACATTAAAGAAAACGCGTCAAAAATAGTCAAAGCATCGATAAATTTCTGTCGTTTATGATCTCAAAATTAAAAGTTGAACCCGACAGGATTTTTGGACAAGATATTGTTTTTCACATATTTTAAAATTTTGAGTGTATATTTATGCAACTTACAAATATATATCATTTTTCATGTAAAATTTATACTTCTGACCAGGGACGTATATTTAGAGGGATAGGTAACTTGCAAGTTCTCGTTGAAATCTCGAGAAGCATGAAAATTGAGAGAAATTAACTTACAATTTTCAAAATCACATTTTGCATTAATTATAATTATTCGACCAAACTTTTTGAAACTTTTAATGTACTTAAAAAATATATAACTGTATTTGAAAATCATGATGAAATAATATCACCAGTTAAAAAAGCCTTTAGGGTTACATAGTGGTATACCTTATATACATCTCTGTTCTGACCTAAAAATAATTTTGTAACAAAGTCATGTGACTAAAGAATGTAAGCTATTTTTCATTTTGAATTTATAATTCTGACGTATAGACATAAATATGCAATGTACAATCCAAATAATTTTGGTTAGCGACAAGACATTTGTTTAAATTTTGGAAAATGTATGGTAAAGATCCCTGCTACTAAAGAATTTTTGCTATTGTACATTCTGAGAACTCATAATTTTGACCTTAAGAAAATAATATACAATATCTAATCCAGATTATTTTTAGTTTGCGACATCAAAATTGTTCAAACATTGGAAAATTTCCGGTAAAGATCCATGCAAATAAAGAATTTATGCTATTTTATATTCAAAATTTATAATTCTAACCTTAAGCATGGATCAACAAAGCATAATCCTGGTTATTTTTAGTCTTGACAAGTCATTTGTTCAAATTTTGGCAAATTTCTTGTTAGTATCCCCGCAACTTAAGAATTTAAGCTATATAACAGTCAGAAATTATAATTTTGACCTTAAAGATGAATATACAATATATAATCCAGATTATTTTTAGTTCGTGACAAGAAATTTGTTCAAATTTTGGAAAATTTATGGTAAAGATCTGTTATGCTATTTTACAATCTGAGAATTTATAATTTTGACCTGAAAGATTAAAACATTTATGCTATGTTACATTCAGAATTTATAGTTGTGACCTTTAAAGATAAATATTCAATGAATAATCCTGATGATTTTTAGTTTATGACGAGACACTCGTTCAAACTTTGAAAAAATTATGGTAAAGATCCATGCGACTAAAGAATTTATGCTATTTCACATTCATAATCAATAATTCTAACCTAAAACATGAATAAACAAAGCATAATCCTAATTTTTTTTAGTCTTGACGAGACATTTGTTCAAATTCTGGCAAATTTCTTGTTAGTATCCATGCAACGTAAGAATTTAAGCTATATTACATTCAGAAATTATAATTCTGACCTTTTGGGAAATGTCTGGTTAAGATTCAAGCAACCAGAGACATATAATACAATTATTAATATATTGTATTATATGTATCTGATGCAACTAAAGAAATAATGCTATTTTACATTCCGAATTCACAAGTGTGCCTTAAAACATGAATGTGCAATGTACAATACAGATTGTTTTTGGTTTCAAACAAGACATTTATTCAGATTTTTGAAAAAAAATGGTAAAGATTCATGCGTCTTAAGAATTTATGCAATTACATTCAGAATTCATATTTCTTACCTACTACTAAATGTAGATTTTTTGGTTCGTAACAAAGCATAAAATTTTATAATTTCAATTTGCAAGTTTTTGGTGACCGAAGAATTTATTGTATTTTTCATTCAATAAGGATTAATTATGATTTTGACATAAAACACTAATTCATAGTGCTAAATTATTTTTGTTTCGTAACAAGGTATTTTCAATGTTTTGAAGATTTATGGTATAATATCAGAAGATCATGATTATATGCCATGCTTTCATAGATAGCAGAACTTAATCATCGTGATAGCCATTTGACAAAATATAGTAAGTATATGCGTTAAAACGTTTTGAATTGTTTAAAATATTTTTTCTAAGTAATAACAGGACATATGTGTGCAATATATGTTTCTGGTTTTATTAAATCCTATAAAAAACAGTACTTATTTCGTTTCATAAATTTTCATCCGTAATCTATTGTGACCTGAAATTATACGATTGAGACTGTTCATTTTGCGTGTAACGTGCAACGTGCATAGTGTGGTTTGCGTGTTACGTGCTTATCGTGGGAGTGTAACGTGTGAATCGTGTGCGTGAGGTTGGGAACCTTTTACGTTCCCGGGGGTGAAAGCCTGCCATGGTTACAATATGCTTTTTCACACTACTGTTTTCGTGTATTCATAGATACAAATATATATTTTGAATTTGATATGTCGTTTGGTTATTTGTGTAATATTTACATGTATGTATGGGAGAAGACATTTCTTAGTTGTAAAACTTGGGTATGACCTATTGTGTCTTACCATTCAAATATTTTTATAATGAAACCTTTTATTGGCATAAATACAAAAAAAATTACAATTATATTACAACTCACTAGATTTTGATTAACCTCAATTCACTAACAAAAGGGTACATAGAACAAAATAAAATATAGAATGGAAATGGTCTTTATGTGAATAAGGTAATGGAAAACTTCTTGACCGTTTAAATTACTTTAAATATGCACATTTTGTACTTTTGTCACTCTCTTATTTACCCTTTTTTTTAAAAAAAAGGACATTATTTTTTCCTATGATTCTATGTACAATTTTGAATTAAATCATTGTAATTTTCGGTATTTTTAAAACTCATCATGAACATTTAAATATGCTTAAACTATATAGGTACTAAAATTTTTACCCATTATACGAATTTAAATAAATATGAAAAAAGGATATGTGGCAGGATTGTCCATAAAACAGCCCACTAAATTACAATAGAATTTAAACTTCTTCAGGTCCCAGTACGGCCTTCAACATTGAACCAGAGTTCACACTATAACGGAAGATATAAAAGGCCCCGAAAAACAAAAAATGAAACTATACATAAGACATGACAATCGACCTAATCTAAAATACTAATTTAGCATAAAGAAGATCATTACTTAAAGTCCCATAGATAATATTTTTTTACTTTGCCGAAATGTAGTCTTTATCAAGGCATGTCAAAATATTATACCAAATATTTATGTCACCGTCCTTGTTTTCGTGCTTATGTTGTTACAAAAAACAGCGTATTTAACATAGCTTATATAGGAGAAATGCACGAAGTAATTATAAGTATAATCACATATTCTCCCGAATGATTTTGAATGTTAAAAGGAATTCGAAGGACCAAAGAAGCAGACAGAAGTCGGAAGACAGACAAGACCATTGCCAACAAAATAAAAGGAAAGACAAATTTATATATGGATCCATTGATCCACAAATAAGGCAATTTTATGAGAAATAAATTTTTATCATAACCAACAGTATATTACATTATATATCATACTCAAAACAAGATTAACAAAAACCAATTTAATGGTACCGAGAAGAGGGTTCTATAATATCGTCAAAAACGTCAATGAAATTCAGTATTTTAGCAGAATAAGAATACAAAAGTCATAACAGTGAAAGCAAAGCTTTATTAAATCATAAAACTCCTTGATTTTCCAGGATTGCAGAAAAAAAATTAAAAATACAATGCATAATTCAGGGAGATTTCAAACAAGAAGGCAAAATTTATTTATTAAACACTAGAGAAAGTAATTGTTTCCGAAAAGTAAATTTTCGTTCAGCAGTTATTGAATTCACAAATGTAACCCATCTTGTTCCTGGCTCTAGGTGACAGATAACCCCAGTTGTATGCACCAAAATCGTAGAAGATTCCAGCATATGTGACAACATTAGCCGCGGCCATAACTCCTTCATCTGCTGGTGGGAAATTGCTGAATGTCATTGGAGAGCCATCTGCCCACACCCACTCTCCGTTTTCCATTTTGCCACCAATGTACCATCCGTCTTGTTGTCGTTTTCCTATTAAAAAACCACTTTTGTTTTATATCTGAGAAAACCCCAAAAATGTAGTTAAGATCAAACGTTTACATGATCAGAACCGAAGCACAACATAATTAGATACGTAATTTACCAGAAATTAAAAGTGCATAGTCCAACGAGACGAGACAAATTTCAAATTAAATAAATGATAAAACGAAACGCTGGTTTTCAATCTACGAACTCCTTTGAAAACAGGAGTGAGATCAGGTGCTGCGGAAGGACAAGCATTTCCTGCTTATATTAATAAATTTATAGATGTAATTTTTCCACTTTGCGCATTCTGTTTAAGGCAGATTTTCCTTGCTCAATATCATTAAGTTCAAATAGTGCTGTTTTTTATGATAAAGATGGTATATAAAAAACTAATTTAGGTATGTATACCAGATATTGGAAAAAACGATTAAAGCGTCATATCTTCTTATAATGCTTGTTGAGTCGGATATTCAACCTTTCTAAAAGTATTGTATATAAAACAGTGGTTATATATTTCAAATTAATTTATTCTAAATAGTTTATACCAGACTTATAAACAGTTGCCATATCATATTTAGATTGTTATCACATTCAAAATTTTGGGTATAAGACAACTTGGAATTCTCCAAAAATCTTATTTTTTTCTAACTTCGTAATTATAGACAGGAACTACTTATCCTCCGTCCATCTCAGTTGACCTCAGGTTTTTGGCTCGATCCGCATTGTTTATAGTGAAGGGTTTTTAGTTTTGTATGTAATATTTATGTCCTGCTTCGTCTTGTTCTTGTCGTCGAGATTACCTCATTTATCGAGCACTTTTGTTCGGCCTTCGGCTTAATTCGTTTACTTTTGAAATTTTCAAGAAAGTCGATGATTGTTGCATTTAAGCGATAATCATTCAAAAAATAATGTAAATGGATCAGGTCCATAAGGGATATAACTCTGAAAGACAAACTAACAACTGTGTTCTACATGAGACAACAAGACAAGAAATCCTAAAATAGATTAAAATCACACTTGTGGTTTACCTGTTGTTTAGTTATGTTTCATGAAGCAACTTTTTATTATTTACAATAGGTGCCTAAGATAACAAACACTCTGAACAGTCAAATGAAGTTTTAGCACTTCTTGAAAGTAATGGACTTTACTTATCATAAAATCATCACTTAAAAAAAACATCAATTCAGTATCAAAATTGCCCCTGCTGTCACATGGTGGATTTTTTGTCCTTTTTGAGAGTAATGTGCCCTAAAATCTTTAAAATTTAACCTGAAATATTTGACTAAATACTATTATTGGGAAAAGACTTACTAAAAACGTAACGGTTTCTTTAAAATACCTTTATTTTTTGTCGAATGAAATATTATTGTAAAAACAATCATATTAAGATGTTTTAGTAAATTAAAAAATAAACTACTGATAAATTTGTGTATTCTGTTTTTAGAGGTTAAAGAGGCAAACAGGTAAAACACCACTTAACTTTTCTTTTGAATATCTACTTACTATTTTCTGTTTCAAGAAGTGATGAGAGGTATTGGTTTTCTGTGAGATCGTCTATTTTAGCCAAGTCTCCACCAAGCATTAAGCAGTGATCTCTTGCTGACTGCCATGTATCCCGATTTCTTCTGAATGAAAAGATGTCATAACATCGACAATGTCTTCGAGAATATACTTCAGCTGAAAAAATTTAAAAAGGTATTTAGGTTGCAAATCAGATTAGACTTATAGTTATCATAACTTGCTACGCCTATATCTGCTTGCTGAACATCTTAGTTTCAGAAAAGCTCGCGCTCTGAAAAGGATATATCAAAAGCTCATGTGATTTTTTTTTACTTTTCATCCAAAAATTAATTTTATTTCCATCTACTGTTTTTCGATAAAGCGTTCTTGATTTTTCTTATAAGTGTCGAGGTATATAATCATATGCCTTTGAAACTACACCTTCCCAACTTATTGATATGTGTTGCTGTAACTACTTTTTAATCAAGACACTATTACTACGAAAAAAACACCACATCCATATTTTCCTCTATCCAGCTGTAATTGAATGAATGTTGCTTAACGTCCAGTGGCAAATATTTCATGCATATTCAGAACGAGAACAAATTAATGGATGATGATGATGAATGAATCCTGCTTTGTACTAGACCGACACGCCGAGTTGGATTTTAAACATGCTAGCTTATGAAAGCAACAGTCCACTGGAAGACATGTCACTTTTCCCAGAAACATTATTCTGACTCTGGGCCGATCAGTCTTTGCTCTTACTCCTAAATGCTGCGTGCATAGCAGAGAAGAAGCAAGTACCATTTTTTTTAATGTCTTTGTTTGACCCGGCCGGGGATCGAACCCATGATCTTCCGCACTCAAGGCGAGCATGTAAACCATTACACCATAGAGGCGGTGTATCCAGCTGCAAGTTTTTACATAAATGACGTTGATGATTTACCTGTGAAGTCATGGATAACCATTTCGCCGAAGACTGTTTTGCTGACAAGCGTTTTTTTTCTATTGACATAATACTAAGTTCTTTGACTAGTAAGACCTTTGGAATGCCGTAAATAAATAAATACCAACTTAAAAAAACTATTTTCAGTGACCGCGGTGACCTCAAGCAGTGACGCAGAATGATATCAAAACTTATGGATAATGATGCACACCAACAAAGTTGGAAGAATTTTTAAAAAATCTTGATAATGTAAACATTGTATGAACGCCGTACGGTGTTAAATAAGTTTTCCACTGTTACATATTTATATTTAATTCTACTATTCTTTATAATGATTAAAACATTTTATGAACGCTGAACGATGTTAAATAAGTTTACCACTGTTACATAAATATATTTAATTTCACTATTCTATATGCGCATTTTAAAGAGAAACATCCCATCGATAATCAGTTTTCGGAAAATAACAGTTCAGAAATTGAATTTCTATCAAATGTAAAACACATTACATCATCTAGTGTCCTCACAAATGACGTCTTAGCTATTGAAATTCAACCCAATGATTCTGTAGCATTTCGAGGTTGGTCAATATTGAACTCTGAGAATGGTAAAATACGATCACGCTCGGCAGAATATCAAGTTGTGGACTTCGCTCAGTCAAAGCTTTATATTCTGGCTCCCGGGATGATATTTTACGAAATATACCTGTCACAGTCTCATTGACATATGAACAACAATTTCGACGTGAACAGATACAGGAACAAGCATGTTTCGTTTACCAGAATCGATGCGAGTTGTGGTTCACGATATAAATTATTATAACAGAGAAGGTCGGAAGATCTTGGTCAGACTTTTTTAAACATAAATGTTTACCTGTACATTTAATTAATAGCAAAATTTCAATATCTTGCAATCCTAGTTTGACTTTTAATCGTTAAATCCTTTACTTGCGCGTTACGTTGGATTATTTAATATTTCCCCACGATGTGCGATTCATTAGTAGGTCAAGGGATGCCTACTCTCCCGGAGGACCCGATCCCATTCCCCTTTTGTAATGGAGTTCGTGGAGTGCAAGCCTTTGTTCATTTTGTTTTCGTTTTATCTTTTAGTTTGATTCGAATTTGTCTTGTTTCTTTGGATGTTGCACTTTTGATCCCTCACATTGGGAATTCTATACTTGACTTATCCAGTTGATTCTTTGAACGTATACTGTATTCCTTGGTGGTTAAAATACTACGCAGTGTTTTATAATAATATACAATCATTATGAGTTAAATACCCATATTTCTTATGTCTATACCATAACGGATGGTGTAAAACTATGTAAAACTATTTATAAAACACAACAATCGACCTAACTTATTGGAAAATGGTAAATGAATATCAGTAGTAACTAATTAAAATATATATATATATATATATATAACGTTTATAATTTGATTTCATGTTTACCTTGTATCATCTTATGCTTCAGAGATCCGGTGGGGGAAGTATATTGTAGAGTTGTCACAAATTTAAGACGTTTATATATATATATATATA
>JAULBM010319313.1:0-23791 GCA_032357055.1 Geukensia granosissima | reverse complement strand
AGATGTCCTACACTCCAACCACGAGAAAAGATGTCCTACACTCCAACCACGAGAAAAGATGTCCTACACTCCAACCACGAGAAAAGATGTCCTACACTCCAACCACGAGAAAAGATGTCCTACACTCCAACCATGAGAAAAACAGAGGATCATTGTGTTTGCTTATTTTTGCAATTTTTGTTTTTTTCAAAAATGGGGCTCAAATTATTGCGATTTAAAAAAAAAGTTCATTTTTAAATGTTATAAAATGTCAAAGCGTGATTTCCTTAGTAATTGCGATTCTCACCTAATTGCAATATTTCGCAATAATAAAAAAAACATTGCAATACTTTCTGAATTTACAGTTAAAATATTCTGTATGTTGTCCTTTCTCCTCAAGATGACCTGCATACAAACTATTAACCTTATCCAAAATCTGGTTTGTATTAATTCAAACATCTAGTGTAAGAAATAATTCAAATTGTCAACAATAACAGTTTTTTGATGACAGGCTTGAACAGAGAAAGGAATTTGATTAACAATACAATTGTGAAATTTACTCTGTGAAGTTGACCCATGGTCAACTCGATTACTTTTATGTTTGATTATTTTGGTCTGATATTGTCCGTTTTATTTACTTTTGAACATTTTAATGTCATACTTAAGGTAACATTATAGCTGGTCGTTTTAGTACTCTAAGGTTATTATTTACCTAACAATTTTATGTGACAAAAGAAATAACAAACCAGTAAGCTAAAGATTTATAAGCCAGTGGATAATTTACAAGTAGGCCGAAGGATAAGGGCAGTCTTATATATACATATACACTTGGTCATAGATGTAGAATATTGACATTTTCTGAGTCAAAAATTCAACTTTGGAGACTTGCATACAAAAACTATGAGCCAGAATGCCAAAAATCTTCACGCTAATCTCATTATTTTACTTCAAGCTACACAAGTGTCCGATTTATGATTTTTGTCCGATGGCTAGTTTTATGAGTTCTGAAACCACATTTTTGTGAAAATTCCAGATAAAATCCTTTCAAATGTCTTATTTCATCCAATTTAATTTTTAACTATCCTCTAACATCATCATGAAAAACATTATATGCCATTTCCTTATAAGAATTTTGCTTGACAAAGTCTAGCCATACCTATTTCTAATGTAAGGTCAAATATAAAAATACTCCATATTTATGAGCAAGATTATTTAAACATTTGCTTTAGACACGGACCATTTTTCATGTAAAATTAATGTAAGGAAATTGCCTTGGGAATTTTTTTTCCAGTAGACAGACAGTGACTAAAACATTTTTCTTCACTCCAGATACAAGCCAGATAAGGTTAACACAAAAAACTGGGTCAAAAATTTGTTTCTAAAAAATCTCAGCCACCCTCCCAGAAAATCAAATGGTCCGTGTTTTACTTACATACAAGAATTTTTTTAATCTTTTTGAGCATTTCAGGGATTAACTGTCCAAACTTTTAGACCATAATAGTTATTTATCTTCTATTAAGGCGACAATAAAAAAAAATTGTATTTTCACGCTTTGTAAATCACTTTTTTTATTTTTTCTATATGGATTATTTAGAAAAATGACAATCCAGAATATTTGACTTTTCATATTCTGTTTTTGCAATATTTTTAAAGAAAAACGCACTCCTAAGGGAGGCAGCATATAGAAATAGGCCGTGCGGTTTCACGGCCTGCGAGTAAAACCCCTGCTAAAGGGTCGTCCGTTGGTTTGTTGGGATGTATAATTACTCATCCACACCAAAAACATAATCTAACATTGTTAAAACATTGATAATCGTAGTTTCTATGATCTCCATATTTCACATTTACATTTCTCGCCAAGACCCGAAATTCAGTGATTAACTATATATCTATTGTTCAATGTAAAATTCTCCATTGGGAACCGGAGTGGTCTCCAAGGCTAGACCCAGAGAGCTGACCACGCGCACTCCCCAAATTTCTGATTTGGGGAAGCCCTCTCTTGAGGGCTACAAGGTAGCCTGGAATTCGGAAGCCTGGTCGTGGACCATAGTGGATAATGAGTGTGGAGAATGCCACGCTACCTGCACGTTGTAAATCTCTCTTGAAGATTTCGAAAAAGATAAGGTTATTTCCACTACAACTGGCTTTATATTTCGTTCCCACTCTCCATCCCATTTTTAAGTGGGGGTCAAAAATTGTTGCCCTGTTGTTTCCCACCCCATACCCACTTTCGAATATGCACCTAGGCGTTAAGCAACAAACAATCAATTAATCATCCAATCAATTTTTTTGACATTTTGATATTTTGTACTGTTACTTAACATGTACACTTTTCATTGAATTAGGGCGATTTTTAATTCATCTCACGGAGAACGATCCCTCAAGCTGTTCATACAAATAATAAAACATATTCTTGTCATATTTTTGACTTTTCCACTTGTGTTTCATGCATGATCTAAATTTATACCGTATCGAAAAAATATATATACTGGAATTTCGTACTGGATCATCAGATTGGTTGAATCGTATTGAATAATTCATTAAATTGTGCTTAACGTCCAGCGCCTAATATTTCATGCATATTCAGGACGAGAGCATGCATATCAATTAACCCTGCTTTGTACTAGACCGACACGCTGAGCCGGATCCTTAACTTGCTAGCTCACGAAAGAATCAAGACATGTCACTTTACCCATACACATCTAGATCGACGAGTTTTTGCTCTTATTTCAAATGTTACGTACTAAGCGGAAAGCAGCAACTTGAGCAAATACTAATTTTAATGTCTTTGTTTGACCCGTCCCTGGATCTAACTAACGACCTTCCGCACTACCGACGAAGGCGCTTTCGGTTGAATCCACTCGTCGCAACTTCGGTCGAGTCCGTACCCTCCTGAAATCTCGTCTGTATTACGTCAGCTGCCATTGGATCTATTTTTGGAAATCTTCTATGTAAAGGTATATAATGTTATCATTCTTCTATGTGGAGGTATTTAATGTTGCTATTTCTGGTACTAAATTAAACTCGGATATACACTTATTGGTGACACTGTCAACTTCCGGCGAATTAATGTTGCGCGCAGACACATATCAAATCTCGTAGTACATCCGAGGGATTGCGGTAGAGTAGCGGAGTCACCCGAGGTTTGCCGATTGACTCAACCCGTTTTTTTATGGTACAAAGCCAGGCGAGAACTCGTGCCTCATAGAGGATAGGATACAGTGATCTATACAGGAAATTTTAAATCCACTATCTAGACCTCTCGGCCACCCATACCCCCAGTTTGATATATATAATTCTTGATGCAGGCAAAAAGCACACACTAGAAAGAATTATAGTGATGGCAGTGTAACAGGGTTTTAGTTGTGATCAGATTTCGGTACCAAATATCTTGTATACATTTACATTTGCACTGTTAGACAGCATTGCAGGTTCTTTCATTCACTGAATTATACACTCTATAATGATTATATGTTAATCAGATGTGATGGTGTGAGTGGTTGTGTAATAAAAACTGTTTGTACTAATTTTATTTGAATGGAGTTCAAATTTACCTCATATCTTTTCATTTTTATATGAAAAAAGAATCATGAATTAAGCAAGCTTAAAATTAAAAAAAAATACCCGTTTCCATTAAATATGGAAGTCATGTCAAACACGAAAAAAGATTCTTGTTCGCCGATTTGCTTTTGCATTTACTATAATGCAAAAAAGCTCAGAACATGAAGTATTACAAAGAAGACGGAATAACTATAAAAAATCGGAAATCAGTTCTCATCTTAATCATCACAAACAGCAGAAGTCTCTTAAGATGTCTTAAATTTTTATAGGTGTTTTACTAGTCAGTGTTTCAGTTTTGATCAGATGTTGGTAACAAATATCTTGGAAACATCTACATTGCACTTTTAGACAGCTTTGCAGGTTCCTTCATTGAGTGAATTTTACACTCTATAATAATTATATATTTTCAGATGTGATGGTGTGAGTGGTTGTGTACTCAAAACTGTTGGTATGACATTCAGATGTTTTATATGATATTCAAGAGTAATAGCATAAATTATACAGCTATACATAGAAATATTTATAAAATGAATTGCCTTAAGCTTTGATATTATTTATAAATATGTCACAAAATACAAAGATAAATTTGATGCCTGTATGGTAATTTCGATCATTTCGTTGATTGACAACTCGTCCGCAGTGCTCGAAGTCAAAATGTTGGAAATCCGTTTAAAATACAGTGACAATTAATAAGCACAAACATCAGAACCGAAACAATCTAAATAAACAGGAGCCGAACTAAGCGAAAGGTTTCCTCTGCATCAGAAGGAAGAGCATAGGAAATTTATTCAAACTGATAAACCGAAGGCTCAACCAAGAGTGGTCAAATCGATGCGGCTAACCCGTGAAAAAGACAAAGACGAAACACCCCAGCAAACATAACATGGAAACTGAAATAAAAGAACACATATACGAACAATATAAACTCCAGTAAAACTGTATAAAAAGTGGTATAAAGGAATCAGTTTTCCAAGCGTTTATACGTATTGTATGATAATTAAATATGTGATGTATATTATGTAGAAAAGTTACTGCCGTATTACAGGTTCCACAAATAAATCAGAGAGATATTTGACCAAACAGGATGATAATAATAATTCCAGTGGTACACCAGGTATGCAGAAATTATTCAGTCATAAAAAATACAAGCACTTTATATAAAAATTTCACACACAGCGTCTAATACTCACAAAGTTGCCGTTAGTTACTTTTGAGCTTTATGTTGAACTTAATGAATATATATTTTTAGACACTGGTTTAGCTTGCCTTGTATTCAATTATGGCTTTCGACCTTGTGCTTAAACAAGTATATTTATCAGATAAATTAGTGAGTAATTAGACTAACATGTGCAAATATACATGTTTTTTTTGGGGGGATGGGTTGTTTGCTTAAAGTTTCAATACCCATAATTTTATGTTGCTAAGGTTTGTTTTTAAGATTTCTTTGTCAAGTTTATTTCTTTATTAACCAGTCCAATGACAAAGAATAATTAAACTAGAAATTATTGATAGTTCTTAGAAAAGAATCTACGTCCCTTTTTATCCATGTTAGTTCTAATTAACCCTTTAACCTTCTGCTAAATAACAATTATTACTCATTTATATTTTTCAGACGTCGATAGTGAAAATGGATCATGCCTAGAAATTTCGATCATACTTTTAAGTGTGATATTTTCAATTACAGTACTGTCAATATCAACAAATTCATACATACTAGATTGTGACATGTGACGGTTTTGAGTTTTCTTTCAAAATTTAACTAATGTAGCTATCATTATTTTTGTTTTAATTATAATTATTTTGTGTTCATTCTAAAGCACGAAAATACGGAAAAGCTTCGGTACGTATTGCGCTTAGTAGATGTCCCTACCGTTGGATTTGACTTCCTATTTCGATTTGTTTGGATTAAAATACTTCTTTAACTATGTTTGGATATCGGACTGTTCTAATGCTACTGATGAAAGGTTACTCCTTGAAATGTACATATAGCATATTGTAATTCATTATATTTATTCGATATTGGTAAACTTGTATTTAGTCGACCATTTCCATCAGGTGATTAATTATTATTAATTTTGTGATATTTTGATGAAAAAGACCACTTATTGATGTGACATTTTCAAGTTATATTTATATGAACCACATCTTTGTTGTCTTGGTATTTTGATTAGTACACTTACTATTTATATCATTTAAGGAGCTGAAAATTTCACATCTCAGATGATGAAACTAAAATTTTACTATTATCATTTCCCTGCTACTTGTGATTCTTATCACGATTTCCTTCTATTAAACCAAGAATTACTAAAGGAACATGGACGTTAATTTTACTAACGTCACCATGAAATGTTTGATTCAACTGGATATAGAAAAAGAGACGTGCAATTTACAAATTATTCTCCGTCTTAAGGCCTTCAACAGTGGATGAGATGCACATTATACTGCAAGCTGAAAATGACCCCTAAGGCACCACAATAACATGAACTTACATGTAAATAGAATATTCATTTAGTGAGAACACTACAACTTTCTGTGCTTTTAACAAGCATTCTAAGCAATTAAACAATGTTAAAAGAACTAGCTACAATAAATCGTATGATATATTAATGTTTACTATTTTTAGAGTGTGAAATATTTTCTCTTTATGTTTTGGACAAAAAACGCGCTTTCGATAACCCTTTTGAAACTGTTGATACTTACGATTTGTCCACCCTTCATACCACACTTCACCATAACTTTATTAAGCCTTTATATCTCATTGACTGGGCATGTGATTATATATTTGCTACAATAGTAGCTTATCGGATGAAATGGGTTACGGCAAAATATAAACTCACCGGACTTGCGACGTGATAAATTTAGTACATTTTTTCTTGGCAATATTAAAAATAGGTTAAGTTATGAATTTTGGAACATGTTTAGGACTTCCTTTAAGTACTACAGTGGTGTGACAAATGACATAAAACACTCCTTCGAAACGAACATTACTAGATTTAAGTCGATAACCAATACACAGACTACCAAAAAAACAAAAAAAATGATGGTGTACCAACCTCGAAAAAATACTCGCTGTGTCTGACAGCTAGTTCACTTTTCAAATTCAATTGATAATGTACCTGGTTCCCTTTCAAGTTAGACATCAATCAAAACACGTTCAGCTGAATTTAATGTAAAATCATTGATAGCCCCCAAAAAAACAGAATAGTATGCAAATTGAATGCAAATTCTCTCTGGACCGTTTTCTATGGTATTTTAAATCTTATTGATCTATCTTTTTTACCATGACGGTTCCTGTCGATATTTGTTTGTCCTCTGTGGAATATCTGAAATAATATCGTTTAATACATATCTGCAGTATTGTACAGACGGATTTATCACTTTTTAGTAATTACCTTATCGACTGGTCAATTTGTATTGCTCATTTAACTTTCAAAAATTTCAGATACAGATGTTTTGGCTTTAACATCCTAAATGCAATAAAAATTAGAATTTGGTAAAATTTTAATGCATATCATTTGATCAACGAAGTATTGAGGCAACTGTAAAGTGTGCTTCTTATAACAACAGCTATTAAACTTCATTCAATTCATTTAATAAAAGCATTGTAATAAACAATGACTGCTGAAAAATAATGAAAAGTTACTAAGCTCAGACTTCACGACAAACATAATGATGTGTTGAAAACTTAAAAGTATACTAATACTGTTGCTAAATTTAATCCTGCATTGAAATATATTAGCAAATATCTTTTCAGTTGATAAACATGACTTTAATATAGTCACTACTATTTATCCAAGAGAACTGGTTCAAATAAAACTTATTAGAACAAAGGGCGTATCTTTTCTGAATTCAAATGTTTCTATTACAAAGATTAAATCAAAACTCAAGTTTGCGTAAATGGAGAAGAAATATTTTTTCCATATTTCAATATATCCCTTTTGATAAGACGGTTTTTTATTCAACATTGGTATTTTTTTATACAGCCATACCTCACGCACTTCTCAAATCAATTATTAAAGATTAAATTGAGAGTTGCAACGGAGAAAGACGATACAAAAACATCGTCGTCGGCAGAACCAAAACATAATTTGCTCAACTCAGCACAAAATCAAACAACAAATATATAGAGGAGGATATAACAAAAGATTAGATTTTCTAATTGACAATTTTTTGTTTAGTTTTATGGACGAGTCCAGCAGACAATCGGCATTCAAATGAGCACTAATTGTGCTACTCTCATTTATTTCTTCACCCTTTTTAGGCAGACTTTCTTCAATAGCCATTATTATTACCATATACATGTATGGAATGAGGTCATAAAAGGGCAAATGGTCCTAAAACTGTTCATATTTGTCTGGATAAAAATCTTTGCATGGAAATTAAAGATATTGCAAATTTGAATATAATCCCAAAGTCTCATCAATTTTCATTCTCGAATTTTACCTGCAACCAAATTAACTTTTCAAATCTTGAACAATAGAAATCTACATTTTTGCAAAATATGTGAACCAATGCTAAATAAACTTTATTGATGCTTAGAATATGTCTAAAATTTCTAAATTTTAGAAGTATATGCAAATGAAGGATACACTTCCGTTTTTTTAAAGTGTTGTTGACTGTTCAAGAACTTTAAAAACACGGCAGACATCAATTATTGTGCAAATTAATTGTTATTACTATGAGTAAGTTACATGATATTTTAAAAGAATGTCAAACGATTTCTGATTACGAGCCGGTCCATAAAGGCACACATATCTTCAGAGCCTTTTGTTATCATTAAATTTTCCATGGTATAGATAAAGCAGAATATCATAAAAGACATTTTCTAGAATTTATTATTAATTATATCAGTCTATACTAGGTGTAGATTTTTAAAACATATCATATATATTACATGACACCATCAATCAAAAAATTATATCTCCATAATTTGATTATATGGAACCACCTATTATATATGCTTAGAAAAAATCTACCAGAAACGTAATATCAATTATAGATCTGCAACGTCGGATGTTAACATTCATGACAACACGCCGTTAACCTGAGACTGCACTAGATCAAGATTTAGATATGATCCCTGTGGTCAGGTATTACTGGAGAACTTAAAATAGTCGAAGACCGAGATGTACTAAGCTTTTTGAAAAAGACCCAAAAAATCGTCGACCTTCGAAAATTGATTTTCCAGAGCGTCGTAAAGTCATAGACGATGCCCTTTCTTCCTATTGTAAAATATGTGTAAACGTGAGAAGGACGATAAAAAAATCTCTTGATGCTTTTTGTATATATATTCGTATATCTCACCTCGAAAAATAATTTAAAATTAAAAGGAAGGTCAATGTTAAGTACTCATATTAAAAGTAAACTTCAAAAACTTGGATACGGTTCATATTTTTACCAGCAGACTGTGGTGAAAATGTGACGAAACAACTACATGAAAGTACTGATGAACAAATTTTGAATTCTACTTATTAAAGCCAAGCACTTGATTGAAAGTCAATTAATAGACAGTGCCATTACTGACATAGAAGAACTTAAGGCCACTGCTGAACATTTTAAATGTAAATTGTAAATTTTAAACAATGTATTGGTTACCTTAATTACATGAAAACTCTTCGAATTCCTTTTTATCTGTGCAGTTAATAGCACGGACTTCCCAAAATTTGTCACTACAATTTATCCCCAGAGAACTTCTTTTAAATAAAGCTAATCAGAACAGCAGCATTTGTCCCTTTCTAGATTTAAATGTTTGGATTTAACAAGGTTAAATCAACTAAAATATACGATAAGAGGGATTATTTCTCATTTTCTGTTGTAACTTTTCCCTTCCTGAACGGAGTCCCTTTAACTCCTTTATACGGTTTATAAATTTCTCAACTTGTTCGCTTTGCCCGTGTATGAAGTGATGTTTTAGAATTTAATTAACGTAATCTTTGAAGTGCCAGCAAATAATTAAGTCAAGGATTTCGTTACCATAAGTTCGTTGAAACTAAATATAATTTTTAGTTTGGTTCAACTGCAGAAAATTAATACAAAACGGTATTTCACACCAAAACTTTTAGAAATGTTGTAAATAAATTTAAACACAACCTACAGTGATTTTCAGACAGTTGAATAAACTTAAACATAAAGGTTATCTTTATAAAACTTTTGAAAAGTCTTAAATTACTGGTATCAATAGACTCTCTGCTTATTATTAATTTACACCAAAACTAATTTCAGTCATTATTTTGTGAAATCTTTGTCCTACATGCTGTCGATCCTTTTTTAAATCTTGCCACTTAGCTATTAAACATTTTTTACACTAAATCCAACCAGTCGTGTTTTAATTGATGTCGTATCTTGAGAGAACCAGGGTTATCATCAACTGTGTTCATATTTTAAACATAAAAAGCGAGTACGTTTTCGAGGTCGGTACATCTTTTCGTATCTTGTTTTATTTATTATGCGTACTATATATTGACTGCAAAAGTTAAATTTTATACAGATGGTTTTAATGTCATTATGTCACAACACTGCCCCAGGTTAAATGGAGGGTTAAGTACTCACAAACATGTGTAACCCAGGCATATACTTTTTGTGCCTGTCCCGATCCAGGAACCTGTAATCCAGTGGATGTCGTTGTTTTAATGTTTAAGTGCTACTACTTTTGCATTGCTTATTTTGCCGATACGATAATTGTTATATTTGATTATTATCTCATTTTATTTGCCGTAGGGTGTGGAGATGTGTCCAATATTGAAGGCCTTAGGGCAACCTGTAGAAGTTTGTGATTTACACGTTTTGGATGGCTGTTTCATGGACAATCATACCGCATCTCCTTTTCAATATTGCAATGTCTGTCGACTTTTCCTTTATTGTCGTACTCTTCGGGTTTCTTTCGCTTCCTTCCTTTAACTTCACCTGTAGAAAATTTTATAAAACGTATGTCACATCCAACTATTATTGAAGAGGTTGTAAATAAAGCTCGTAATTTAAACACGATGTATCAAGGTTGTTTGAATATGTTTTTTTCAAAAGATCTTTGTATTCTGTAATATTGTGTTTAAAACAATCAGATTCTCTCTTCATTTTGCCTATGTACGATGAGACATCTCGATTTATTGGCAGATATTTAGTATACATAAGGGCACCCATTACGCCACCTTTTTGCAAATTTGTTAATTTATTGTTTTGAATTTATGTGGCAAAAAATCAAGAAAACCATAAAAAAATTTCAATTATTAATTCAATGTCGCCTTTAGATATCTCGATGGTGTCTCAGCCAAAAACAACCTTAATTGTCAGAAATGTTCTAAAGAATTTTATAAACAAGATCCCACATTACATAAATCAAATACTAATAATGTTTATACACCTTTTTAATTTGGATTTAACTTTTTAACAAGGTTGTCGGACTACCAAAATTTATGATAAAATCACAACAGTTGACTTTCTCGTTCTTAACAAAGGTGTGCCTTTTTCCTTCTATGGTGTTTACATTTCAGAACTTATTCGATTTGCTAGTGTTTAAATTAAAAGGAATTCGAAGATACCAAAGGGGCAGACAGAAATCGTTAAGTCGGAAAACAGACAAGACAATTGCCAACAAAATGAAAAAAAAAACAAACATAGAACACACAACAATACACTGAAAAGTAAAGCTGGAGTAACACGAAGTTTCTGACCCAAGAGATTATTACTTTTTAACTTTTACAGCAAGAATATAAATATCACAAGGTGTCTCAAATCACTTACTAAATTTTATCCACTGTTCCAAGGATTAAGTTAAATACGAAATTTTGGTGTTAAATGGAATTTTACATCCTGCATTCCATAACACTATTACATTAAAACATTTAAATTCAAAAGTAACCCGTAAAAAGAAATAAACTTATTCACAAAGGGTTCACGTTTGACGTTGTTGCTTTTTGCTTTTATTGATTTCAATATTGACACGCTTATCTTTAGATGACAAAGATGCTGATAAAGTGGTACTGCAATCCATCTTGTTTTTCCTCAAGTTTATTGAAAATTCAGTGAGCATTGTGTTGGATGACATCTCGGTTAAGAATCTGAATGTTTTTTCACCGGGAATGCATCTTGAGCATGTTTTTAGAAACTGCGTGCATTTTTAGATGGATATTTCGTAGTATCTTATTATTGTTTGTTTGTTTGATTGGGGTTTAACGCCACTTTTAACAATATTTCAGTCATATCGCGGCGGTCAGTTTTACTGGTGGAGGAAGCCGGGGTAATCGGAGAGAACCACCGACCTTGGGCAGGTAACTGACAAACCTTATCACGTAAAAGTGATAGGATACAGTGATATGTACAGGTAAGTTTAAATCAACTACCTAGACCACTCGGCCACCCAGGCCCTCGAGTAAATGGCAAATCTAGAGGTCTCCACAAGGCCTTCAGAGAAGGGTGGACATGATACCACCCCTTGTGAAAGGCTCTAAATCGACAAAAATGAAAAATCGTGTGTGCCTAAAATAATATTTCTTTTGCCCAAATATTATCAAATAATAAAACAAAACATTACACACAAAGACAAACCTATGACCAGAATTTATAACTTAAATTTGACCCTCCCCAATCAAATGGTTAAAGGAAAAAATCAAAGAAAACAAAAGCAGCGACCGACGAACCATTAAAATCGAAGTAGCGAGTACCTTACTTACCATACACAAATACATGCAAAAGAAGATACATCTCTAATAAATGCTCACAGTTACTGAAAGCAAGCTCAGGGCGAGATCCCTGATGATAAAACATCAAATCTCTCGTCACGACAGTCAATCTGACTATTTAATACTGTGTTGTCATTAAGAGAGACAAGATGGATACATTGCCAAATGTATTAATATTTGAGTAATAATACGATCAGTTTAATAATATTTGATCCAACAAAGTCTTGACTACAACGTCGAACTTGTACCCATAGCGGATAAGTTTGTCAAACGGAACGGTGAGGTTCAATGGATCATTTTTAAATTTGTAAGCTTTATATGTAATGTTTCCATAGAACGCAGGATGTGATATCCCTTGTCGTATCAAAACTCTGCATTTGCAGCCTTATTTTTGTATTAAGTCTTTGTAACGGTTATAAAATTTTCCCAAGGTAAAAGTCTTGAGAAGCTTGTGACATCTGTATCCCTGCTGTAAAGGTTCATCAGTGAGATGTAGATTGCAATCATTAAAGTCAGACACTTCGGTGCAAACACGGGCAAATCGAACTATTTATGAAATGTAATCCCCATATAAAGGAGTTAAATGCACGTCCCAATCAAGAAACGGAAAGTTGACTATAGGAAAAGAAAAATCGTCTCTTTTATCATAAGTTGTAGTGTATAAACACCCCTGTTCAATTTTAAATCCAAATCTAAAAAGGGGGTGTGATCATTGCTGATATTTGATTTATTCAAGGTAGGTTCTTTAAGATAAAACATCATTCAAATATCTAAAAGTACTAGGCAAGTCGCTCGCTGCTGGATAGTGAAAAATATTGTGGATAATAACCCGTACAAGGGTTTACGTTAGGGATATAGTGTTGTTAGTAAATAGACCAAACTTCTGTGCAAAACACGTGCAAATTATGGACCGGAAATTTTGTCCGACTTAAAAATCCGTCCGATGACGGAAACAATATTCAGACGCTTTCATTTTCGTTTTTTCTCCAAAATTAAATGTAAAGATTTTTAAACTTGTCCTCTAAATCGTCGACAGACCGTGTTGCTAAATCGTACATAGATATTATCAAGAAGAAATTCGACCGTTGCTATAATGTCGGATGATGTCCAACAATCATATTTGTAATAAGATTTTCTGCCAAAAATAGGAATAATATTTATTGCAGCATATGTTGGAACAACCAGAAATTTTGAATAACCAATTGATTCGACATGAAAACTTTTCCTTAATAAGCTTGTGTGGTATGTGTGGTCAAGTGGTATAAAGATTAGAAAAAAATCATAATTGTCTATATAAAACTTGGACAGACTTTAGTTTGTCTAAAACATCTAGTTGATTTATACAGACCAAAAGGAGTTAATAGAACTGAGACATTCGTGGTACTGCATTTACTAGAGACAGAAATATGGAGTTATATGAATTATAGTAAGCCAGTACAGTGTGCGAACTTTCATATTGTCAGATTCAGCCTTAAACTGGGTGGTAACATTTTGATATTAATTTACAATCTGTTGTTCTGTCAAGTTTTTAGCGTGCATGGAAAGTGTTCGAACTATGAATTTCATTGCGGATGAGCTCTATATAATACTTACGACATACAACTACAATATTATTGGCTGCTTTATCTGTAGGAGCAAACACGTAGGTTTTCTGAAGTTCTTGAATATTACGTTTTATTCTTGAAACAACATAGGATGTAGTACTTGTATCTTTATAGTTCGTTTAATACGAATGTCTACTATTATTTTATTCCTGTATTTGTCGAGGCCTTTCTTACAGGTTTTACCCGAAATTTCTTTTTTATTATCCATTTTTGCAATATGCGTGTAGAGATTTTGGGATATCATCACCACATTCGGTCCAATTAGTTTTCGCTGCAGGGGTATATTTAGGTCCCTCTTTAAGGAAGGCAACAACCTCTCGGTCTTTGCCGATGTTAAGGTCCCCAGTAATAACATGACCACAAGGTTCATATATATAATTCGAATTAAGATAGTCGGATGTTGTTAAGTTCTTAATTTCTAGTGACTTAAGTATAGCTGAAAATTATAACTCTGGTGTTTGTGTTTTTTGTTTTTTGTTTTTGTTTTGTTTTTTTTTTTTTTCTTTGTTTGTTTGTTTTTGTTTTTTTTTTTTTTTAGGTGTAAAAAGAGTATAGGAGGTTCGATGTGCTCATAATAAATTGGAATATATATTAAGTGACTTCAGGATGTCTAAATATACTGGTCCAATCAATAAGGTCAATTCCTTTGTTAGTATAATGTATTTTTAGAAATTGGCGTTGATGATTTTCGAGTTAGTCAATTTTTGGAAATAATTTATGTGAGCAGTGTGCAGAGAAGTGCTGCTTAATTCATACAAAGGACTATGTAGTGAGATATTGTGTCAAACTCTTTCCAGTATGAATACAATTTTGTAGCTGTAATAGTTCCCAATTTTCTAAATAGATTATGTCTTTGATTATTTCTGAAAATATTAATCTTTAAAATGGGACTGCACTGAGATGATGTTTTCGCTCGTCTGCCATGAAATCTTTTACTGCGTTCATTTTTTTAGACAATCTCCTGTCGAAGTTCGAGACAAAGTACCTATACTCATGAATGAACTTCGCACTGTCGAATCAAAATATAATTCAGTTGTTTGCATTTATGAATAAGACCGAATTTCTTCTGGGTAGTCCATATGAGGCATTGAATGGATTTTGCTTCAGTGAGCAATTTTCTCGCTTGGTTTCATTCAGGGTCAACCTCTATGAGCGCGTTAATTTAAAAAAAAATATGTTGCGACTATTTGCTTGATTTTGTGTGATTTTACATGTTGTTGTATTTTAAGTCTATGCTTTTGTGTTAATTAAATAAGTCGGGCGGTTTTGCACTACATACAGCTTCTGATTCTTTGAGGTTACAGGTGTTAAATATGTAGCTTCAGGTACTTTTTAATTATGTTATGAGGCGGTTGTCTCTTATTGATGGTAGAGGTAGAAGAACTGTTATGATAAATGCCAATTTCTGGATTTTGATGTGTGTATTTCTCAATTTAAAATGTCCACCAAATTTTATTACTAGAGGGACGATTTCTTATTTCTCATTTCTTGACGGGGACCGGTTCCCTTGGCTCATTCATAGCGTGCATATATTTCTCAGTTTATTCGTTATGCCCGTGTTTGTAGCGAAGTTTAAAATTTTAATGAACGTAATCTATGTTTATCTGAAAAATTATTTAGTCATGGATACGGATTAAAACATTTTCTAAATTCTTTCATAAACATAAAAATTTGGTATCAAAATTTCGGGATATTACGTTCTACTTTTCACGGAACCTCGGAAATTATAACTAAATCCACATGGTATAAAATTCATCATTATAAATTTATCCGTAAGGGATATAGTTACAGCATCATTAATAAATCTTTAAATATGGTTTTTATAGGTACTCATATTGACTTTCTTGTTAAAAGCTTAATACGAAACTAAACAGTTAATATTTGTTAGAACATTTTCTACTTCATGTCTATATGTTTATTATATTAGTATTTCCACAATCCCAACAGACATGAGTCTCGATAAACCGAATGACAAAGTTGGTGGCAGTCACCTTTGTAAACTTGGTTTCTTGATTGGTTGCTTTTGGGTTTTGAAGTTGCAGACAGTGTGCTTTCATTTCTGTTTAATCATACCACTGTCCCAGGTTAGGGGGGGGGTTGAGCGCTCATAAACTGGTTTAACACCGCCACATATTTAATGTGTTTGTCCCAAGCCAGAAACCTGTAGTCCAGTGGTTGTCGTTGTTTAAATAGTCATTAATTGTTATTCGTTCACCATATTTTCATGAGATTAGGTTTACTGTCGTGTTGTATGAATAGTTTTACCTTTTGTATTTTGAGGGCCTTTAACAGCTTCCGTAATGGTAAGGACTCCGGTTCATTATTGAAGGCCGTAGTGGGATCTGTAGAAGTTTATTTTTCTGTCATTTGGTGAATGGCTTTCTCATGGACAATCATGTCTCATCTCCTATTTTTTAATGTCCGATCGACAAACGATTCACAAGATAGTTCATCACTACATCATATCAAGTCGACTGAGTCCGCGGTTTCTGGCAAGAATCGCAATGTTTCAGCTTTCCAAGGCACACTTATTTACGTCCAAATTTAGTTCTCAGGTACTGTGTGTCATACCATCCTTAAGCTTGGTGAGTGTGTGTGTCTTTGGGAGTCTGCCAACTTCCCACCCAAACTATGTCACTTTGACCTACATTTTACCCATTACTTCATTGACCCAGGTTCACTTTAATATTCCAGGTACTGTATATTCTACATACCCGTAGCCAGGGGGTCGAGGGGTTCGGACGAACCCCCCCTTTGAAAACCATTCAGGACTTTTAAAGTCTGAAATACAGGACTTTCTGAAATGCAAAACAGTGGCAGGAAAGGTTAGATGGCAGGATCTTGCACCAAATACCCCAGACCCCTGGCCGTGAAGGTAGCTTCGCGGGGTGTCGAACAAACCGCCCCTCCCCCCCACCCATCCCCTGAAAATTTCTAGCTACGAGTATGTCCTATCACCACGTAACCACGTATCTGATGAGTTTGCAAAAGACTCTCAGACTGTTTTTCTTTTGTTATATTCAAACTTTTGGCGCAAAGTCAACTTAGGCGCAAAGTCAACAGCGGAATACAGAAATGCTAATCAAGAGGCGAACTTTACAGGCGGTGGCTGCATCCTCCGGTTTTATTTGGGGCAATTTAAAGCTTTTCATATATTAGAGTGGTAATCTACCCTTGTTGAAGGTCTTGTGGTTGGAGTGCAGTCTTTCTGACATTTACCCATTTTCTTTACGACAAAGGACAACCAATTATTCTGATCACCACAGGAATTTCACAGTCCTTTACGACAGTATACCTGAAGACAACGACCAAATAATATTGGAACCATGCATGACTTTATCTTAAGAAAGGGTTAGCTTGGCATATTTCTTTTTGTGATAAATTTCTGGTATAAAGCACAAGCTTACGTTGGTCTATATCCTGATATAAAGGGCTTTGATAGAAAGATAGAAAGAGGATATTAATAATTTCATTTTGGAGACAGTTATTACGACTGCATCCATTCAGCTAAAATTGAAAAAATATCGGTGCTCCTACCAAGGTTTAAATCTGCAAACGTGGGTTGATAATAGAAGCATACATGGTACACATACATACGGTCTGTTAAAACAAGAAAACTATACAAGTTTCTAAAATGCAATTGTCATGCATCACATGCTAAGAATCGTTAAAATTTGAGCATTTATTGCATTTACTTATATAATCTACAGGTTTTTGCTGTAAATGGGTTACGTAGTTGAAGACAAAATACAACTTTAAATAGTTAACATGCATCTATTCATCTTAAAGTTTCTGTACGGGTCATCTACAAAGAATGGGCTGAATAGGAGCATTGAACGTACTATTAAATATCTTTTATCACCATTTAAAAGAGCACCACAATTTTATGGAATTTACACGACAAATTACATATGTCATCAGATTGATTAATCATCAAATGTAGTTTAAAATTCTAGACTACGTATTTGTGCCAAATTTTGACACAGTTTTGCATTTGATTATGATAAAAACGTTTCTCTGTTCCCACTAAGACTTTGCCACAGATGCGAAAGTTTAAGGATCTAAATTTCACTTATCTAACTTACCTCTTTCTCTTCATTTTGAATTAACATGTTAAAACAATCTTTATATCCCAAATGAATAGCTAGATGAAGAGGATCAATTCCATCTTGGTCAAAGCGGTCGGATTCTGCTTGGTGGTGGAGTAACATCGATATATAAGCGGTATTCCTATGAAATACAGCCTCAAATAGAGGAGTACGACCAGCCTTGTTATGATGGTTGACGTTCACATGGTTTTGTAGTAGAATCTCAGCACATTTATGGAAATGTCTGCCTAGGGCTGGACCGCTATCACACCCTTCCTTGATACAGTACAGAAGGAGATTGTTACCATCCTCGTCAAAGCTCTCATTTTCTTCATTCAACAAAGAATCTAGATCTTCAAAATCCTTCGCTTCATCCAATAAGTGCATCAAATCATTCGAATGTCCTTCGCCGACAATCTTCCATAGCTTATCTTTAAGTTCCTTTCTGGTAAATTTGGGACTCTCTTCTAATTCTTTGTTTTCATCGTCCTTTTTTCCTTCACATTTATCTTCATCCTCCTCTGGTATTCTGTCATTCACTCCCAAAACCATCCTTCCTCTCCCCTCTCAGATCGCTCCTGACATCCCAGTCTTACATTGTGTTTTGTACCTTCTGTGGAAACCTTTCTATCTATATTTCGAAATTATTTTACACATTAAAGAAGCGTAGAGGATATCAGCATTCTATAGGTATTCATCTTTTGTCCTTGCTCTTTATAATTTGTCTGTATGTAACGGTGAATGGAGAAGAAATATTTATGCGTGTCAAGGTTATAATCATAACTTAATTCAAATTAATCACATAAAGGGTAGAATATTTTATATATTATCGATGTCTATAAGATACAAGAACTCGATGTTGTTGCTAATATACTATTGATTTCAGAGCTAAGTTATATTTGCATTTATGATTTTCCATGACGTGTATACATATGTAGTTAAGTTGGTATTGATTTGGAGAAAATTTTAAACATAACAATGTCAACAACAAAAATCAGCCACCCTGGTACTATTCCTTGTGGATAATTATCTAATTAGGCACTGCATGACGCTCTACCTCATTGACTTCTGCATGGATTTCAGTGTACCGTCTTTAAAAGTTATCGTTAAGGGGGTGGGGCGCATGTGATGGGGGACGACACTGTCAATTTATTGATTTTATATGAATATATATTTTAATTGATATATAATGGGGAGTTACTCTTACAACTTTCCAATAACCGTTTCGGTCACGGGCAGTGCTGTAAATAGGAACAGGTGCTTGTGAATATCAGGACCAGGGTATTTTGTAGATTATTAAAAGAGACCGTCATAACATAACAAATACAACGGCCGAATGAGAGCATCAATTTGCTGTGTAGGACGATAATAACTTTCACCTCCCCCTTTTTAAAAATATGAACATCACAAGTACTGTCTCGAGACAGTCACTGGTCTTTAAAGAGTTGCGGTAAAATGACAGAAAAATGTGTCGTTTTACCGCAAACGTATTAACTGTTTATCAAAGAAAAAAATTATATTCGCGGCCGTTTTCTATATTTCTGACATTGTATATTCACGGGGTATAACCTCTAGGGCGAAATTTGTATAGGAGCGGATAAAATAAGTAATTTTTTACCCAGGAGGCTAAAAATCGATTCAACCAAACCGCTATGAATGAGATAAGAATGTTAAGTGTAATTTCGCCTTTCTTTTAGATGATATTGTATAAAAGTATGTCTATTCGAGATCAAAAGGATAGACTTTCTTCCAGTACAACAGGCTTTTAATGTCGGACAGCGGTTTTCTTAAAAGATCGTGAACAATTGGCACACGTAGACCTTATTTTCTATCCACGAAACCTAAGAATACTTCAGTATTTAAAACGAGACCGTTTATCCTGCAAATAAATTCGGAGAGCAACAATTCGGATCAGAAACCTACACTAATCATAAAATTATTGGGCCAATATGCTTCAAAATTCAAAACAATAGAAATTAGACGGACTTGTTCGGAGGCTACTAGAATAAGACGAAAAAATTCGGAGTGGGTGTGTTTGAATTCTTATTAGAAGAAATTAACAATTTTTTCTTAAGGGTATCGTGACCTTTTATAATAGATTATTAAACTGTTGCACACGCCAAAGGCTTTAAATAATTGAAAGACAATGCTTTTGGTTAAGGAAATGTAAACCACATTCGAGACCATGCAAGCAGAATTATTTTTTGACATAATGTCTAAAAACACAATTAATGTACACCAAACGAAATTTGCCACGACTTAAGTTAAAATATGTCGAAAGTTCAGCTATGAAGTATGTCCTGTTATATATCGTTGGAATTCTTATTTTTTGCCGCAACTCATCCTGCAGTAAAAATTTTAGTTTTACTCAGCACAAAAAAATTTCCCTTTACCCCTCTATGTTAAATTTTTGACAATGACAAAATTTGGCTCAAAATGGCATGTTTTCAAAGATCAATGTCCCGGTTCAGTGTTATAACCAGAATATAATTCAACTTTATTCCTAAAATATCATCTTTTATCTGTCATAAAACCACAAAAAATAAAAATTTTATCATGTCTTTTTACTGGAGGCCATTGGTTAATTACACCATCAAAATGAAGCAAATTTACAAAGTCGAAAAAAATAACATTATGCTCTATGGGGAAATTTTTTATTTCAAGTTAAAATGAATTTTTAGCTACAGCTTCAACTGCGGCCAAAAATTAGAATTCCAATGATATATAATATGGTATATTTCACTGTAAAACTTTTGACACCGGTTCGCTTTTGTTGTGGCAAAATTCGTTTGGTGTACTTTAGTTAAGCTTTGCTTTGGACATGTTTTATCACATACTGTATGGCTTGTTAGTTAAGGTTGGTATGCACTAAATCTGTGGGAATCTTACAGAATAGAATGGTCACTCCTCCATCATTGACTCTTAAATATCAGTTTTGAGTTCTCACATACTGTGTGATCAACAGACAACATTGTGTATTGGTGTGTAAATGTTTCATTTGTAGACTATCAGGATTAAACCAAAAAAAGGCCATTGAACAACATTTCACTATTGACATTTAATGAGTATTTCTCAGATACTACATGACTTGCTATCATGCATGTATAGTTCCTTAGCAAACATCAACTGAAAATCAATATAGTATGCGTGTTCCAGATAGTCCTTTTCAGACAAACTATTTTCTGTATACTTTCTGTTTTCAAGACAAAGGGATGAAGTGACCAAAAATATCAAATTTTGCAGAATATGAAAAAAAGTTTTACCTGATTGTGGTGGGGTTTGTTTAGAATCATTAGAAATGGAACAAAAGTAACTCATGCATTTTTTAATACCTTTACATTATAAAAGGGGTCAAAGGGGCGAAAAATGCAATTATCCAGGAATGATTATTTTGGCAATGACCTTGAGAAATTAGAACTAAAATTTGTAGGCCTACATATACAGAGAATTTGTCATTTGATGACAGTACAATAAAAGGAAATTTCCAATGATAACTTTGTATAGAGTAAATTAACCTCATTTGAACCCACTATGAAAACAGACTTTTTTTTTACAAAAATCTTGACAAATTTCTTATTTCTATACAACCGTAAAAAATTTGCAGTCATATTATGGTATGGCGCTGTCATTGCCATCGTTTGGGTCTTTGTCAACATATGCATCTGTAGAAAATTGGTTTCCATAGGATAACTTTTGTTATATTTAATCGATCCTTTTATATTTTGGAACATTAGTTATTGGTACTAGATAAAGTTTGGTATTGATTTTTGGTGATCTAGCCCCACCGTTTTTTGGGGAAGGGACCAAAAGGGGTTTTTCTCCTATTTTAATGCAAGTTCTCTATTTCTTGTTTGAATTTTTCTTTGTATTCCCCATGAAAAAGCCAACATAATAGCTACAAGCATCATGACCTAACTCTTACCAGTGTTGAGATATATGGGGTCCAAAAATGGCCATGCTCTAATTTTTGAAACTTTTTCTTTATTTCTCATCGGATTTTGAAGAGATCTGTTTCAAATGATTCCTTATAAAAAATGCAACAAAAATTACTCCAAGCTTTTTTTGTAGCATTTACCCTTTTTGTTTATAAAGGGCCAAACAGGTATTATTTACCAATTATTCTATATAAGGGATCTACAGGTTAAAAACATTTTTAGTTTATTAGTCCAATTTGATGGGGTTCTCACATTTGATTCTTTTCAATGAATGCTTTCGGTTGTAAATCAACTGATTTTCTCTATTTCTCACTGTTTTCAAGCTAATCAGGGTCAAAAGGGGGGGGGTGGGGGGTAATTCAATTTTATATAATATGGAAAAAATTCATGTTTCATCCGATTTGATGAGAATTTGTTGCTTGAATTTTTTCATTTTTCATCTGATTTTGATAAGGGTTTTTCTAAATACATGTAGTTCCTTATGTTACAACTCAACAAAAGTAATTCTAGATTTGAGGATGATGGGGGTCAAAATGATCACTGATCCAGTCTTATTACTGAATCCAGCACTTTACTCTGTCCTGCACATTGTGTGCAGCAATTTACTAAATCCACACTTACCCAAAGGTTCATTTGTTCACCTTTAAGATATCATTGTACTGTGGTCATTTCATGCACCTCTGTTAGATAAAGTGAAAAAAAATAACTTAAATGATTTCACAGGACTTCAGAGAACTTTAGAATAGATTGTTCAATCAAAACCACAAATTAATGCAGGCAACAAACTGAAACTAAAACTAATTTGTAATAGACTATATTTAACCAAAAACTCGTGTGTTCATGTTAAAAGGTATTTTTATTTGACAAAATACTTTCTCTGTTGCACCTGTTTAAAATGGAACTTGTAAAAATTTTGTGCAGAACTCCATCCAACAAACTTCAGCTCTATCCAAATGACTTTATGATATTGGTATACTATGTATTGCTGCAGATGAAGTAGCAGCTGAGCGACAGCTGTGAGTTCCATTAATGAATATCTTCATTGGCTTTAAACTTTGTCTGTTCAATCCATCCAGCCACTGTAATTTTTAACAGGTTTTTATGGTTTAACACAAAATATAAAAAGGTTGTTGCTGTCCTTGCACAGTGATTTTTTATGTCAAATATTATAATATGGTTTTTGGGTTGAAAGATTAACATGATGAGGTCATTTGAAAATTAAACAATTTCCTGATCTTGATTGTTTTACTAAGTCTATTATATACACTGTCATTTTATCCTAAGTCTGCTATATACACTGTCATTTTATGCTAAGTCTACTAAATACACTGTAATTTTATCCCAAGTCTACTATATGCACTGTCATTTTATGCTAAGTTTACTATATACACTCTCATTTTATCCTAAGTCTACTATATACACTGTCATTTTATCCTAAGTCTACTATATACACTGTCATTTTATCCTTTGTCTACTAAATACACTGTCATTTTATGCTAAGTCTACAAAGGTATATACACTGTCATTTTATCCTAAGCCTACTAATATACACTGTCATTTTATGCTAAGTCTACTATTTATCTTAAGTCTACTATTTATCTTAAGTCTACTATATACACTGTCATTTTATCCTAAGTCTACTATATACACTGTCATTTTATCCTAAGTCTACTATATACACTGTCATTTTATCCTAAGTCAACTATATACATTGTCATTTTATCCTTAGTCTACTCTATACACTGTCATTTTATCCTAAGTCTACTATATACACTGTCATTTTATCCTCTGTTAATGCTATGTGTATATAATCCAGCTGTACAATTATATGACATAGTTCCAAGCTTAAAAACATTAACAACAGAGGTGCTACGCAAGCGCAGCATGATACGACCGCAGCACATTGAAATGTGAAAGGTGAACAAAAGACACTTTGGGTAAGTGTGGAC
>JAULBM010319302.1:0-13636 GCA_032357055.1 Geukensia granosissima | reverse complement strand
AAACTAAGTTCGGCTGGGGTGACCATCTTGGTTGGTAGGTGAGGTCATCGGACAAAATTCTGGAAGAGACCCAACTGTGAATCATTCCACCAAAGTTTGGTTCCAACTGAGCTAGTAGTTTCCAGACAAATTTTTTCATAAATTTTCCATAGGGTCCTATATTCGGCTGTGGAGGCCGTCTTTGTTGGTGGGTGGGGTCATCCGATATAATCATGAAGGGAACTAACCTAAACACCATTCAACCTTAATAAGGTTCTCATTGTGCAAGTGGTTCTATATAACACTTAGTTCGGATGGGGTGGCCATCTTGGTTGGAGGTTGGAAATGCCAGACATAATTTTTGAAGGAGACTACCTAAGAATCATTTCAGTAAAGTTTGGTAAAGTTTAGCACGATAGTTTCAGAGGAGAAGATTTTTGAAATTCATGCCCCCTTTTTTCTATTTCTAGCCTTGAGGCCACTCTGTTTGGAGGTCGGGATCATTGGACAAAATTTAGTAAAGGACCACCCAAGAACCATTCCAGCCAAGTTTGGCTAAGATTGGCTCAATACTTTAGAGGAGAAGATTTTAACAAATGTCATCCCCCCTTTTTCTATATTTTTTTGCCTGGCGATTATTTTGGATAACGGATCAGGTACTCAGACACAATTCTGAAAGAGGACCACCTGAGGACAATTGCTGCCGAGTATGATTCAAAATGGCCCAGCGGTTTTAGAGGAGAAGAGCTTTTTAAAAAAGCTTACGACGACGGACGGACGACGGACGTACGCTGGACTAAAGACGGACGGACGACGGATGACGGACGTCAAGTGATGGCAAAAGCTCATATAACATTTTAGGTCAGGTGAGCTAAAAAGGGTTTATATGTTCATGATGTTATATATGCAATTAGGGTGGTCAAATCAAACCATTTTGATGACCTCGAAATTTGGAAATTCATACCATATCAGTAACTGTTCAAAGGTAACCTAGTTAATGACTTGATGGTTGATAAGAGTGCTAAAATTGTGTGGGTGGTCATTACAACTGCATGGCCAGTCTCATCACTGATAAAGATGACATTAATTTGTCAGATGTAACATAGTGCTCAACTGATTTGTGACAGACCTTGTGCATGACAAATGATAAATGAAAATGTAATCCTGGGTAAATCAAAGTACCGAAGTACTGTTTATTCGGGGGACCCAATATTTAAAACTAGGAGAATTCGCTTATCTGTAAACTCGTTCAATGGAAGGCTCTCCTCTTCACACTTCAGTATCAAATAGAACAATGAATATTCATTACTGTCCGAAGATTAATCTGCATCAGAAAGTAACCCTTTGCTGCAACTAACAGCTATGTAAAACGCTTTCTACCATAAAGAGACAACAAAACATTATTTAAATATTACTTTCCTTATTTCTGGTAAATGATGGACGTTAATGTTGTTCTCAAACGATTTAAATCGCGATGTGGAGGACCACAAATACGACGGTTAAAAGGCAAATATCTGTTTGCAGGTTCCGGTTTTATCTGCGATCGCTATACTTTTGGGGCCTCTCTCGTAAAAAGCATGACAAGACACCTAGGGGTAATATTGACCCTGTTCTGTGGCACATTTTCATTTCCATTATTAACTGAAGTAACCCCCTATCATTCTTGATTGAAGTACCCCTCCCTTTGAGCATATTTCAAAATCAGATTTTGCAGATAATTTAGATATAAATGAAACATTCGCCACATAATCTAATCATATAAGTGGTAATGCAGACCCCAAGGTGGTCAATAAATTTCTTTAAGTGATTTGAGGTAAAATTTTAGTCGAGTGTTTATCTCTAAATCTGCAAAAACTAATTTTGAAATATGCTCTAAGGGGATGAAAAATAACACAAAAGGAAAATGTGGGTCAAAATAATCACTTATATTGTCATATTATGGTGTGACTATACACCGGCTTTGACTACTGAGGAGTTGCTTACCCTTTCGAAGCACCTGAACTCACCCTGTTTTTTGTAGGGTTCGTGTTACTCCAGCTTTAGTTTTCAGTGTAATGTTGTGTGCCCAATGTTTGTCTTTCTTTCATTTTGTTGGCCATGGTCTTCTCTGTCTTCCGACTTAACAATTTCCGTCTGCTCCTTTGAGCACTTTATTACATCTTTAACTTACCCAATTGACAACTTAATGTTCCATGCAGTTGTAATGATCACCAACAGCATTTTAGCACTCTTATCAATCATCAAGTCATTAACTAGGTTACTGATAGGGTATGAATAATTTCCAAATTTCGAGGTCATGAACAGGGTTCGGTTTGACCACCCTAATTGCACATATAGCATATATACCCTTTTTATCTATTTGGGATCTTTTTAATTTTTAATCAAAAATTCAAAAGGTGAATTTTCCAAAAAGCGAAATTATTAACAATGAACATTTAATTAAGTATTTTAAAAATTTGACTAAAAACATAAATAATAACTAGTTTTAGAATTTTAGATATTTAAAAGTTTGGTTAAACTTCCAAAAAATTATATCTTTGAATTTTGTTGAAATTTTGATATTTTAAAACTTTGATCAAATATTCAAAAATCTAAACTTCGAAAACTTGAAGAAATATTAAATTGTTAAGTGTTACACGGACCATTTGAAGCGTTTTATATATTTTATGTTTTAGAAGTAAATTTTGTCAACTTTGATATTTCTATAAAGTATCTATCAATGTCTAATACTTTGACTTTAAATTATTTTTATTTTTATAGTTTAAAGTTTCTGCGATGCAATTCCGATCTTGTTTCATTAGGAATACGCATAATAATATGCAAATGATGATTTTCTTGTTTTCTAGTCTGTAGATTGAAATTTGTAATTTATATTTTTGCAGTTAATAAATGATGGCAAGGTCACGACTTGTTTATTTGAACACTGTACACTATTATATACATGGTTTGGTTCTGCTAGTCTGTGACATATACATGAATAAAATTATAGAAATATAAGATCTTCGTATGACATTAAGGAACGAATTATAGAAAATATATAACCTATTATTATTATTACTACATATTTGTTAATCCCAGATACAACTCATGCTGTTTCCAGATTACCTTAAAAGCAAAAGCAAGGGACTTAATAAAAACTATGTCACATTTTTAACTTGTTTCTGCAGATTAAGCTAGCAGCCAATAATATCACAGTTTTCTGTCGAAAGTATTATATACAGCGGTCCTGCACAATGAAATTCACAGGTCCAATCATTGACTTGTTACAAGCTGGACAAACTTTACAGAACAACATTGTAATTTTTGTCTCGCCAGTGGCGTAAGTCGTTATAGGCGAGACATAGCATTTCATATTCCGTCGTCGTCGTCGGTGGCGTCCACACTTTTTCAAACTTAAACAGTTTTGTCAAATCTGTATGGATATTAGCGAAACTCGCTCAGCAGCTTTTTTTCCATTTTGAAATTTTGAAGAATTTAAGTTTTATTTTTCCGTATTTTGACGGATAACTGGTCAGATTTTTGCTTGATTTTTGGTTTACCCCGAGGTTAAGTTTTTTTCAAAGTTTAATATCTTTGTTAAATCTATATAGACAATGATGAGGCTTACTTAAAATCTTCTCTAGTGCATTTTGACATCAACCGGAGGTAAATTTTGAAGAAAAAAAAATTATTTATTTTTCTGCATTCTTGCAGAAAATTGGACTTAGTTTTATTTATTGATTCAGGTGAGTTTTCAAAATTGGTACAGCTTTGTCAAATCTTATTAGATGTTGCCAAAAGTAGTTCAAATGCTTCTCATTGTTGAAAACATACAGGATAAAAGTTTGAACTTTTTATTTCTGTTTTATGCATTTTGACCGATTATTGGACCTAGTTTTTTAGTTTTGGTTAACCCGAGGTTAAGTGTTTTTTAAAGTTTAATAATTTTGCCAGATCTTTACAGATAATGTTAAAACGTGCTTAGGATGTTCTTAATGCTTAATTTATATCATCCAGATTGAAAATTGAAAAAAAATATAATTTATTTTTCCATCTTTTGATGGATAATTGGACATAGTTTTATTTTAATTGATTCAGATTGAAAGTTTTTTTTTCAAATTGGTAAAGCTTTGTGAAATCCTATTATATATTTTGGAAAGCAGCTCAAGTGCTTCTCAACATTGAAAATATATCCTTCAGAATAAACTTTAAAATCCCTTCCCCCAAGTTTTACATATTATGACCGAAAATTGGACTTCTGCTACTTTTTACCGTTTTACCGTTCAACGTGTTGGCTAATATTCAGGTTAAAGCTTTTTGAATTTAAATAGCTGTGTCAAATCTTAATGTATCTTACTTTAATGTAGGATTCCATAATTTAAATAAGCCCATAATTAATATAGAATACTTTATAAACTGGCAATACTTAGAGCAGGCGAGACACCAGGTTCCGATGAACAGTACGAATTTTTGGACTCCTAAAAAACTGAATTTTCGAAATTTAATGATATCAACCATTTACTTGTATAAATTATTGCATTGAGATGAGAAAGAAATTTTGCAATAAAATTTAAATTTATATGTTACTATATCGGTCTTTTTTTAAAAGCCCACCAAGAGAGTTATCCCACTTTTACAGAAATCCCATAGAGACTTTGGGCTTCATTTACTTTAGGGGACCCAGTACATAATGATTAGGATATTGTGTATAGTTAGGGTTTAATTATAGGTTACATTTGGTTACAGTAATGGTAAGGATTTAGGGTTTGGTTATGGTTAAGTTAGGGTTAGGGTTGGGTTGAGGGTGAGGATGATAACGGATATGAGTCTCATAGGGTGGGTCCCCTAAAGTAAATGAAAGCTGCAACTTTTCTCTTGCTCCAGCTTCATTTACCGTTGAAAAAGAATGTATAAAAGAAAATAGTTCCTGTTAAGACTGACCAAGATACATCTTTCTGCAAAATTTTATTGAGATAAAAAATGACAACACCTTTTACTTTTGAAAAAGGGATTCCCTAAGTGAGGTTTACAGACAGTAATGTTCTAACTACTATTCAGACTCTCATTGTTAACTTCTGTAATAAATGTAATGGAAATTTATCTATCAAACACTTTTGGAGTGTTAAAAATTTACTAGATGTTTTAGACAAACTATAAAGTCTTTTCAAGTTTCTGCAAAAGACAGCTATGATTATTCTACTCTTTATAGGACATTACCACAAGCTTATTAAGCAAAAAGTTTTCACACCTAATCAATAGGGTATATCCACGGCAGATAACTGGCATACCAATGGGCAAAATCTGAGCTCCTTGCATTGCAGATTAATTTTTATATTATAATAAATGATAGTTTTTTTTTAATTCAAAAAGACTCTTCCAAACAGGATATAGTGGACAAGTTTAATGATACTTTAAGATATTTGGTCCAATGTAGAATACCCATGTGAGAGATCAAAAGTACATAGTCCAAGACAAATTTGAATAGATACTTGGATTTTATCTTTATATAACCCAAAGTTTTAAAAATTTGCATTTCACAACTAGTTTGGCTTGTTGTCTGTGTTTATACTAAAGTTTCTGACTTAAATGATTGCAGCCTACATCTTAGTGGTAAATTTTTGCAACCGGGCTACAGATATCACAAGCTTCTCAGGACTTCTACAAAATTTAATAACCTTGACAAAGATTTAATACGACTGCAAATATGACAAGGGATATCTCTTACAAATTTAAAAATGATCCTTTGAAACTCACTGTTCCATTACAGTGTTCCAGCTAGAATTTAAGGGCATAAGGGGCACACATACATAAAAAGGACCCTTTAGTCTTATTTCAAAACTGAAAAGTGCTCAACTGAAATTGATGTTCTAGATGGAATACTAAATATCTTATTACTTTTGGTGACTATGAAGTTTAATTAAAAACTTTTTCTACTATTTACAGACACATTCAACTTCACAAATCTTCACTTCCACTGCAAATAAACTGTTTTAAATGTACTTGCATCACAGATATAAAAAGGCAGGCGGTAGGGAGCAACATTGGGTTGAGGGGTAATGCACCTGACTAATTTTGGCTAGCTTCAAAACTGTGTTTAACAAACTTATCCACAAAGTTTACATATTTGACGTTGAAGTCGGAACATTACAACATGTTTTTATTGGTACAGATGTTACAAAACTAATCGCTTCCTTACACAGATAACAATCAATTTGGCATTGCATCCATGGACATTATCAAACGTTATTTTTTGGAAACCATTTTTGGGATGCACTTAATACAAGGTTAACACTTAATGCCACAACCGCTTTGCTGCAGGGGCATAAATATGTTTATCAATCAATAACAACAACAAACATACAAGTGAAGTTACTGGGAATGTTTGGCAGACAAATTCATATGATGGCTTTGGCAACATCTTTAATCCTGTACAAATTTGAACAAGACATACTGTGAGCAAAACACACGAAGGATACCTCCTGCTCCCCTATCACTTAAGTTGAATTATCTGCCCTTGGAATAAAGCACGATGAATGATATTCCCATATGCAAATCTACACATTGTGTCTAAGCTTCATGTAAAGTTTCATTGAAATACATTGAGCGGTGTAGGAGGAGAAGCGCTTACAAGCTATGTGGACAGACGGAGGGACAGACAGACAGGGTGATTCCTACATACCCCCCCCCAAACTATGTTTGCGGGGGGTATAATAAATCTCCTGCTTTTCAAAAATACTATATCAACACAATTAGTCATTTCATTATGTTCAGTTTCACTGGTAGAGAAAGATATCTGAACTGGAAAGAACCACAATCTTAAGCATGTAAAGGAAGAAAACTGTATCACATAAATTTTAAGCCTGCTGATATGGACCACTCAAAGTCAACAAATGTTAACAGGGTGGGTAAATTGTTGATAAATATAACCAGCCCTAAACTTTTTACATATTTTAGCTATGTCAAAATATGCCAAGTTTTAACCAGCTCTAACAACTGTTGTAAATTCTTGTTCCATAAGGAGTGTGTTTTGCTTTGTACTGTTATTTCCAACATGAAACATACTGCATGGGTGGGTGCAGTGTATGTACATGTGCAGCATCAGAAAAAGAATTCTTCACAAATATCAGACAATGTAGGTAAGAAAATCTATTCATCACTGCTGACATGACATTGAAATTTTTAGAAATAGCTGGAGTATATAATTACATTGATTTAGACTAAAGTCAAACCCACGTGCATAGATTCTTATATGCACCCAAGCATTTACATATCTGAAGTTATGGCTACTTAAAAATAATTGCTGGATTTTCATCCCCACCCACCCCTAAAATTTTGACAAAATAAAAAAAATTGATACAGGGGGATTTTTTAAATGTTTGTTATTAGTCAAAATTCCAAGAATGTCTGTGTCCAATGAATGGGTGTACTGTGTCCATCTTCTAAAATTCCAGCAAATCAAATTTTAACAGAAATGCAAGCCCAACATTTTACACCCTAGACAACAGAACATTATTTGCCTTCCATTCCAACTTTACTCACATTTTGATCTGAAGAAGTTGCCAGAGATGTTGATACCTTCACATCGTACAACCACTACTCTTTGACCTAAATAACAAAATAAAAGAATCAATGTGAATTATTAAAACATCCTAATTACTGCCCTATGTATGCTCTGATGTAGACTGGAAAGTAAATAATTTTTGTACTACCATGATGTAAACACAAATTACAACTTAACATTATTAATGTAAATATCAAGGATATAAACAAAGTCCAGCCCGTGGCAATTAACATAATTATATATTTCAAAAGTTTTTTTTAGTGTCATGTACATTTGTAGATAAGAGAATTAATAAAAGCAGTCAAAAGCCTTGGTCCAACATATATTTTTCTAAGTCTACATGCATGAAATGGGTCTTAGAAAATAACCTCCATGATTTACTTGAAAAGTTTTTCATGAGATTTTATAAAACCCATGATATGCATGATGAAACAAATATGATAAGCAAAGCTAATTATTTCAACTTGGGACAATAATTTGTGATTATGTACTTCCTTGGCCCCGCCCATTAAGCAGGGTCTGCCAAGTACAGATAAAACTGTAAGCATCCTTGCAATGGTCAATTACAATACATCCTATCATAAACAAATTTTGATAACATTAAAATTTCCAGTTTTGCAAATTCTAATAATAAACCAGAATGAAGAACATGATTAAAAGTAGCACTTGTTTGGGTAAATACAATATAAATATGATCTAGAAGTTTTAGTAACATTACCTTGTAAAATAGTTTTGGCTACAACAGCAGCTAAACGTCCCATTAAATGCCCTCTGGCATCAATAATGATGGGCTGAAAATATACAAAAATTTCAAATGAAGTTAAGAAGTGCACATGTATGCAAATTATTAGTCTTGTGCAAACTAACAAAACTAAAGCAGATGAATTTCAACCATATTTGCTACTGGCTATGAATAATCACATTTTAAATTTTAGTTCATTTTTAATGACATCAGCATTACAATCACATTTGAAAATTTATTTTAAAAAATCTGGTAAATCTTGGAATATTGAAATGGCAAAGAATTAAAAAAATTTGTGGCATACAAAATCCTTGTGTTTGTTTTAAATTTATCCTATCATGTTCAGAAAGTTACAACTTTCAATCCAACTTGCATGACTTGGGTTAGGAATGGGAGGCAGTTTAAAATTCTAACACTTTAAAATTTTGATTGTCAGTGTGATTTGACTACATTGAAAATCTGATTGCAAATACCGGAACACAGCTGCATGTATTGTACAAGTTTTCTTTATAGAAATTCACCTCGACAACTTTCAATTATCTCATGCATTTATTTGTGTTTCAAGTTAACATACAAATCAAATCAACAACAAATGAATCGTTTTCATGAGCAGGCATATCTATTTCAAGTCAGTCTGTCCCCACTATTGTTTGACCCAATTGTTGATCCGTCCTTAGTCTATGTGGCCACAGTCTGTTTGTCCCCAATAATTATTATTTACAGAAAGTCATTACCAGATTAATTTTTTGAATGACTTTTAAAAAGTCCTTGTATTAATTGCTGAATGTAAATTCAAATTTAACCTAAGTAACTAATTTTATTACACGATTTTGTATGCCATACATTATCTTAACACTTTGAATAGAATTACCTTGCATGATGACATGTTAAATATCATTTCGATCAACTTGGTCATATAGAGAGATTTCAAATAATAATTAATTTATAAGAGCTAAGCAATAACAAACATGTCCAGACATATAAATTGTGTTAAAATTATAAAATTAAAAAAGTTTGGAACATATTCTTACTTGTAATTTGAAAAATGTTTTATTTGTTATTACACAATTAGTGAATAAAATATTGATTTAAATGAATATAAGATATTGAATCCCAAACTAGTGGGCATACTGAAAGGACATTAGTCCACTTCCCTATAACTAAAAAAATATATATATGAAATTGTACCTCCCTGTAATTTGTGAAGAAAAACAACAAAAATTATTAAACATGTTTTTTGACAAACTGTTTTTTTGCAATCAAATATTACCCGTTGGGTTAATAAAGAGTGCAAGCCATTACCAATACATTGATAAATGTTCTTTTGTTTCTTCAATGTTCAAACTTTAAGAACAATGAGAAATAAAAGATCTGAGGCAATTGTAAAATAAATAACTTCACCACTAATCTCAATGGCTGTTAAAAATACATAAGAAACAATATACAACTTATCTAGTTACGGTGATCAACAGTAGATCTTGATTGCTTACATGATGGTGAAGCTATAAATTCATTGTCTTTGCAACAACTAAATTTACAATAGTTTGAAACTTTAATTCAAATTGTCTGTTACTATCCCATGTTACATATATTAATTTTTGAGGGGACAAACCTACTCGAGGACAGAATTGGCGGTGATGGAGTGACTGATGATGGACATGGGTTGGGGAGGGATTGACTTGTAACCGGCTTCTCGCGAGGCTTCATGCCTGAGAGTAAGTGTTTTACAGTCTCAGCAGAGACAATAAACATGTTCATTTGGTTTAAGATCTAATTGGTACTGGTTTCTTGCAATCATATATTGCCGGTTGGGTTAATAAAGAATGCAAGCCTTTACCAATACATTGATAAATGTTCTATTGTTGCTTCAATGAAAAATAAAAGATTGGGGGCAATTTTAAAATAAACAACTTCACCACTTAACAAATGATTGTTCAAAATACATAACAAGTAACAATATACAGATAAATTTAATTATGGTGATCAACTGTAGATCTTGATAGCTTACATGATGGTGAAGCTTAACTTCATTGTCTTTGCAACAACTAAACTTCCAATAGTTTGAAACATTAATTCAAATTTAACTATCGCGTGTTACATATAATCATTTTAGAGGGGAAGAACCTACTCGAGGACGAAATTGGCCGCGATGGAACGACAGAAGATGTACATGGGTTGGGGAAGGATCGATTTGTTATCGGCTTCTCCCAAAAATAAAGCATTCTACAATGATTTCCTAAAGATTTTAACGAGTGTCTGCAGAGACAATAAACGTGCTCATTTAGTTTCAGATCTAATCCGGTATCGTTACTCAACAGGTAAAGATACAGTACACTTCCACTTCACATGGTCGTTTAATGATTCTTAATGTTTATGTGAACACGTGGTTTTTCGGGTTCGATTCTATTCAAATACGTGAATTTATTCATGTGTAGGCACTGTATATGCTTTGTTAAAAATTAAATAGGTGTTCATTTTTCAAAAGTTATATTTTGAGTCTCTAATTCACATTAAATTTGAGTTAATTTTATTGAACTAGGTTGACATGCACCTTCTCCGAGAAACCCATGGTTGAAAAAAGGAAGCAGTACGGGGTTCGCAAAATTAAAATCAGGAGAAACCGGAAATTATCCAAAATAAACACAATGTCGGTAAAAACTTAAATCCGGACACGGTATTTATTCATAAATTTATATTGAAAGTAAGAAAAACATCATTGTTTTGTGTTCTGAAACCATTTTCATATTCAGTGTTTGTACAGTTACGTGTAAAATTACGAAGAACATCAATCAAAGCGCTGTTCTTTGCTTTGTAGGTGAGTGGGATTATGTCCCTTTATAAAGAATTAAAGACTTGTTAATTAATCGATTCCTTGCAACTTACATATATTTTACTTCAAAAGTTGTTATTTGATGAATTCAGTAATTTTGATGCTTTGATTTTACATCTGATGTGTAACTTTTGCTATTGATTTGGTATATGCTTACCATTTTAATGATTTGTTCTTATAATTGTAAATGTGTTGTTAAATGTTGCTTAATTAACTAAAGCTGTGCCTCACAGCTGTAATGAGCAACAGCGCTCATGGTCCCATTATTTTGGAAATGTGAAATTAATATGTTTGAAAGTGTAGCATAAATATTTTGTCTGCTCAGTGTATAATAAATGTTTAAAACTGATTGAATTTTGGTTTCATTGAAGCCCCATACACTCTATCCCAGAACTACTCCTGTTACATTTGCAAAAGTGGTCACCAAGGATATGACATGATTCTCCAATGTTATTTTACTTCATCGTGTTTTCGAAAATTTGGGTCTTTTTTAAGTTTTTACTTTTTATATGTTATTTTAGATATTGCAATCTTCACATTTTTACCTTTCGGGGATGTATATCTGTTATATACGTCCCTGTACCTTTGAATCAATTCCCCACGTTTAAGCAGTTGACCAATGTTTTATTAGCCGTTTTGGATATAAATGTGTATCTTTAATACTTCAATACATAGAATTGTGGAATGACATTATTTAAATGGATGCAAGCATTAAATAACAAAAAATAGCGATGCCAACATAGCGTTGTAGAATGCAAATAAGAAGGAAACAGACACAATAAACAGAAATTAACACGTGAACAATATGAATCTGATAAAAAGTGGACAAACCTGGAAACTCTGGAAGAATATAAAACTCCCGCTCACCAGTCAGGTTCCTCGTGGTCAGAGCAGCTGGTTTTTACTATCGATAGAAGTGAGAAATCAAATAATCACAAACAACTATGACAGTGATTGGGTGAACTTCTATTACAAACATCAATCGTTCTTGTCTACCAACCAATATAGATTCTTTGGCCAAATCGAATTTTATGAAGGACCATTTGGACAAGTTTCTGAAAAATAGTCATTTTGAAAACTAACACAATAAGAACCAGATTTGTTTAATTTCCCCCTTCAATTTGCACAAAACTAGTAATTTCTGTTAAGTGATTTTTATTTATTGTCTCTTATTAGGTTAATATAAATTCAAGAAACATGATATTTGCTAAGACTGTAGGCCGAGGTGAAGTATAGAAAAAGGGGATGCGCTATAATTGTTGTTTATGAGACAGCCATATAAAACATGTTAATTGATCCACTGAAAACTAATCTAAACAACAACAAAATGGAGTGTTATATTCTCTTAATCATTTCCGGGTACTGGAATGTATGTCGTAAAGATTCGGTTGGCATGTTTCCAAAACTGTACTCTGTCTATATAAAAATAGGAGATGTGGCATGATTGTCCATGAGACAGCCACCTACCAAGTGACCGTAGAATTTTAACTTCTACAGGTCCCATTATGGCCTTCAACAATGAACCAGAGTCCATACCATATAACAGAAGCTGTAAAAGGCCCCGAAATGCAAATTGTGAAACACATAAAACACGACAATCGACCTAATTTAAAGCAAAAATAGTGAACATATAACAATAAATAACTAAAAAACAACAACAACCACTGGGCTACAGGTTCCTGGCTTGGGACATAGTTCACTATTATCATCGTATTTAGCTTATGGACTTTTATACTTAATTATTTGGTCCATTTTGGTAATACATTAAGTTTGAGTGATCATTCTTTTTTGCTCGAAGCGTGTCTGATGAAGGTACATTCAGAAAGGAGCTTTACACGCAGTTCAATTTAGCTTTAAACTATATATTTGTTATAATCTTAATAGGTAAGATTTCAATCGTATCTTTCTGGCATGTAATTCATATTCTCTATTTTAAATATTATAACGAGGTTTTTCTCTTGTTCTTTGTGGAGATCGTGAAAAGCATTTAAATGATGTATGCTCTTATTTTATTTTGGGTACTGGAATGTATATTAAAAAACCATAGATTACATATTTAGCAATACTCTTATTTCTATAATATCAGATACGTCTTTATAAAAGGAATCCGAAGATAACAAAGGGGCAGATAGAAATCGTTAAGTCGCAAGACAGACAAGACTTTTGCAAACCAAATTAAACGAAAGATAAACAATGAAAACACAACACTACACTGAAAACTAAAGTTGGAGTATTAAAGACAAACCATACAAAAACCAGTGTGAGTTCATGTGATCTGGATGGGTAAGCAAATCCTGCTCCACTAGTTGCAACCGTCTTTCTATTACGACATGAACTGTACATTTGATTATATGGTCTATTAATGTAAGTAATAAGTCTATTAATGTAAGTTATAAGCATTAGGTTTGACTAATCGATTTTTGGACGCTTGCTTGTCTAATGTAGGTAAATCCAGAATTTCATATCGTTTGTATTGAAATATGTCTGCAAAAAGAAAATTCATCAGTTTTTTTGAAGTTTGAAGTAAATGTTACATTTTTGTTGA
>JAULBM010319293.1:0-11922 GCA_032357055.1 Geukensia granosissima | reverse complement strand
GGCATTACAATGGGGACCAACGGGACACCCCTTCTCGCCGATTTATTCCTTTATTCGTATGACGCTGACTTCCTACAGAGCCTTCTTCAGAGAGAATAGAAGACGTTGGTTCAATCTTTTGGTTTCACGTTCCGCTAAACAGACGAGGTCATTTCACCGAATAACTCTAAATTTGGTGACTATGTTGACTCGTATATCCCATTGAACTTGAAATCAAAGATACTACAGAAACAGAAATGTCAGCTTCTTACTTAGACTTACACCTAGAAATTGACAGTAAGGGCGGGTTAAAAACAAAACTGTACGACAAGGAAGAGGACTTTGATTTTCCGATTGTAAAATTTCCGTTCATGTCTAGCAACATTCCAGCCGGACCTGCAAACGGAGTGTACATCTCTCAATTGATACGCTATAATTTGAAAAATTAAAAAGTTTCTCATGGTTATGTCAATTCATATATTGCTAGTTAAGAATACCTGAGAACTTTTTGCACTTTTATGTGTTCTATGCAGTTTGTACACTAAGAAGAGTATGCTAGAACAAGTGAAAGAAAAACGGTCATATGTGTTTGTATAAAGAAGTGGTTGTTTTGTTGATTTAAAAAGTGCAAGCAATTGGCAGTGATACTTTTTGCAATGTATTTTGAGCTATACCGAGATTTTGTATCTCAGCGAAGATTTTTAGGACTTTATATTGTAAAATAGGCTCTGTGTTTGTAGAAAGTGGCTCTTAGCACGCTCTAGTTCAAAACTGATAGTACACATTGTTAACGTAGCAATAAAGTCATTTAAAAAGGGTTATATAAACTTTATATATGTTGAATTGCGCGCCTGATTGGAAGCTAGTAAGTCTCCTGATGTGAATCGGGCAAAGGCATCAGAATAAATGAAATATTTGCTGTTTTGTTAAATAAATTAATCTAGGAGAAACTTGTCCATTTCCATTAAAATTTAGATAGACAACCCTCAACGTTAACTCCGTAGGTAAAATTCAGGGACAGATAATAGTATGTAAAATGATATTACATAGTGAAAAACCTTGTAAAAGATCGTTGTAGAAATTTAGATGTTTTTATCATGTTTATTCGGTTATGTCTTATGTTAAGATTATTTGCATCTGACTAACAGTTTTTTATAGTATTATGAAATGTCTTAGCATTAAAAACCTGATGTAATCATGATCACTAAACTATCAAATGGTTCTTAATTCCAAAGTTTGGTTGAAAACATGCAAATAGTAGATCAAGGGCTGTCAGTCCTTCAAAAGCATGTGAGATCGCTCTTTTTATTGCATTCGTGCAACTTGTGACTTTTATCCTCGTATTACACACATGTATCGTATTGTACATAAATAGGACTTTTGTTTTATTAATCTATTATAATCAGTTAATAATCGACTTCATAAACAAAAGATTTTGGATTGCACATATCTTATTTAGGCATCGTTCCATATTGTATCTTTAAATCTGAAGTATAAGGTCAGTCTTTTCAAAAAAGATATATTATTCATAGCCGTGCTGATTAATCATACTATGCATTGTTTATGTTTTACATTAACATTTATAGAGGAGCAAAATATTTCAAAACGACGCTTAATAAAGGAGTTAAATGCACCTACCTAACATATGGCAAATTATGTTTTTAAATGAAAGGCTGATGTATGAACTTTATTTTTCAACTGGTCATATTCCTGGTCAGAATTTCCTGTGGTCACGTTTTCTAGAATACCACGTCAAATGATGTCACCCGTGTTTTCTTGCAAACATTCGATTTCATATTACAGTCACACTTAAGATATGTATCTTAAGTGTGACTGTAATATGAAATGGAATGAGTTTTATCATTTCATTCATGTCTGAGATATTTATCATGACCCAATTAAAATATAAAAAAACCTTTCTGTCATCTATTTCACATTATATGTATTTTTATTAAACAGTTACTTAACATGACGTAAAAACTGTTAAAACAGTAACAATGTTTTCCTTTTATAAAAATTTACCATATAGCTTGTCTAATTCCTGTTTAAAGAAACATTAACTGTTATATTCCTATGCGTTTGCAATTTCATGTTCTTGTACAAGTGTGAGTTTTTTGCTATTTTTATATGCAAGATCACATACTATTACATGCGGAAAATCGATTTTATCCGATACTTTCTACTTTTAGTTTAGGACCTATATACTGACCGTTCAACACCGATTTCTATAAAATCAGCTTTTTGTGAGTTTATTTGCATAATTAAATAAAGTTTTCTAGAAAATATTATGGCAGAGAAATTATTTGACCGATTTTTATCCTTATTTTGGCTCACTTTTTTATTTTACTGATAACATTTCGCGAAACGGTTTCATAATTTTCGAACACAGATCGGTTAAGGAACTGTTTTGAATTCATAGTTTTGTTCGACAATTTCAGTCCCGTAAAATGTGCACCCAAACAGCAGAAAAAGGGTCGTTTTTACATAATATGGCAACGCTACATTAACTGTAAAGTTAATACAGCAGAAAGTTTAACAATGTCTGCAACAAAAGGTATTTCAACCTTTACTGTGGCCGTGGAACAATGAATCGGTTTACAGAAGGCTTGTCAGTGAAATCCAATCAATAAAGAATGTCCCTAATCATAACGGGAATTACTACAAAACCTGCAAAACTTTAACTAGTAAGCCGAATTTGTCGCCAATTCCTCTAGGAGAACCTCCTTTAGAAGCACATGAGAATCCGGCTTCAAATGACACTGAGGTTAACATCGCCGAAATTTGATTGGTATCCTCTGTATCTTCTGCAAAAATGAAACGTTAAGGAAAGTTCGCACGCTGCACACAGTTTCTACTAAAGAAAAGGTTAAACAATCCTTCGATTTTCGCCTAGCTATCTGATGACGAAATTAATATATATATAGAATTTCATGTGAGATTTTCATCGAAAGTGCACTATACCTTTTGGCTTGTATTAACAAATACAATTAAAAATGAAAAAGATCCAAAAAACTATCTTGAATACGGGCAAGTCAAAACATGATCAAACCTTCTTCTTATTTATATTTCAATTAAATATATATTTTGCTAGTGCATAAAAAGGTCTTCTATATATCGAATATACTCAACAATTTTGTTATCTTCTTCCATCATACTTATGGTTGCTACACTTCTTCTCGATTTCAAATAAAGCTTAAATATATTTTATATATTTTGGTGATTCCATAGTTATTCAAGCAAAACATGGACAGGCTATGTCAAACATTTTGACAAAAGTTCTGTTCCTTTGTCTGATGCAATTAAAGCAGCTTATCGGTTGATATCTGAAGTAAAAACTACCCAGTCATCAAATATCAGTAATGAAAAACCAGATATTGACGAAGATCAAGTTTTCATGCAGCTGCCTTCCTTTTGTGAAATAAGGTTAACGAAATGGTGATTCATATGGATGAGATTCCAAGCTCAGGAAACGCATTGATCACTGTCGTTTTCCTTTTTTCTTCCTTTTAACCTTAAGCTGTTGCAAAATTTAGGCGTTTTGGATGATTCCGCCTGCTACAATGTTTACGGTAATAACGAGGTTCATATAGATAAGTTGCGCAAGTTTAGATGTCATCCTATTTTCGCAAAACTCCACTAGGTTTCCATATAATTTGCAAAAAAGATAAATATAGTCCAGAGCCTGTGTGATTTTCTGGAAATATATTTAAAAGTAAGAGATGTCTTCCGACTTTATTCAAGAGTTAGCTTGATCTTGGAAAGGCCGAAATGTATGTAGCAAAGCGTGTATCTGCATTGAACAACGAATTTACAAAGCAGGGATTCAAGAAAAACGAAGAAAAAATATTCTTATGAAATTGTTTGTAACAACTAAAAAGTTGTGTTTAACTTCAGCTCCTCTTAAACATACAAAACCCTACCAGACAGTGTCTGACCTTGACATGAACATAATACGACTACACTTCTGTCGTTCCTTGTAGTTTTCGCTCAATTGCTATTAACTATTACTGGCTCTTTAATATCCTATACGTTGGTATTGGGGAAAATTGTTTCGCCTGAAGACACTTAAATATCTTTGTTATTAAATATTAAATTAAGATGATGAAAATAGTGTGTAATGTCAAGGTTATCAAAGTAAATTAATTCTTTCTGTTGTTTTTACATTTTAGAGGTAGTTTCCTTATTTTGCTCTTTTCATGTCAAATTACGTCACTATATATTTTTTATTGAATATCTACAAAAGAAAACACAATTTCTCAAAAGTCAATACAAAATTTATAATGTTTTCATAAGATTTTCTCTTCAATAAACAAATTTTGAAATTAAGGAGATATTTATAAAAATGTGTCATATTGACCTTTGACCCACATTTTACAGAAACGTGACCACTTACCACTCGTACGACCAGCGGAATCGGAAAGAGCATTTCATGATCTTTCCTTAGATATATAATATAGGTAAATGTTATATGGGTGGATTAAATTCTTTAAAATGTGGCCCCGGTTGCTCGCCTGTTATTTGTGTTATCTAATTTTAACTACAATAATAAACTAACAATTTACTATTAAATCCAATTGATTTAAAATAAGAAAAGAAATGATTGAAATGGTTTGCAATTTGCGTATCGTTCACAACTGCTGATTGTTTTCTCAGTTATTTAGAAACATACCGAAATAAATTTTCGCATCTATCTCCTGTTTTCATCATTGTTTGAAAATAACAATCAGTTAGCTTATTAGATTACTAAAAACATCATATAAAATCAGTAGCTTTTACAGTTCTTTGCAATGTTTTGTTTAACGCACATGTATTTGCGTCCAATTAAAACCGTGTCCAACATCGCGACTCGCCGTCCAAGATTGCGACTCTTACTTTAAAATGGGTAGAATTTTGAAACAGCCTTCTTATTGAGAAAATTGCTAGAAAAACATTGATGGAATAGCCCTAAATGGTCCTCTACCAAAATTATGTCTGGCAGCCCCACTAACCGAACCAAGTTCACCGCCAGAACCGAAAATATTTTAACATATGAGCATATCAGAAATTGACTTAAACAAAATTTGTGTTTGAAACTATTAATCCTATTGTAACTAAATTTTGATGGAATGGTCTTTATAGCGTCCTGTACCAAATTGTGTCCGGCATCCCGTACATCCAACCAAGATGGCCGAAAAAGCCGAACTTTATGTGCAACTAAGTTCAACTTAGTTTCACATATGACGTTATGTTAATTCATTAAAAATTCTTCCAAAAACTAACGAGCCAAAGTTTAGTGGAAATGTCATTAGGTATTCCTTTAGCAAAGGAGAAGGTTCAGAAAGGTTTTTTCGGCGCCAAAATTTGCACATTATAAAATCCGTCGTAATTTATTATCAAAAAATGTTTGTTAATTAGAGAAAGGAATGTAATAAATATTTCAGCCAATATCTTTTATATAAAAGTGCACACGTTTAAGTAACTGCCATCATTAAATAGTTACGTAAATTAACTAGAATGGTGTTGAAAATTTAATATTTGTTTTCCAACAAAATATTAACATATTATATGATGTATCTTAATCAACTTCAATATATGTGAAACATTGCGGCTAATACTGAAATAGCCAAAAGCGAGAGTAAATTAGACGCTTCTTTAATTTGTTAGTTTTTCCATTTCTAGAAGAAGTTTGCACGGTAAAACTCACAAAGTTATATAAAAAAATTATACTAAGCTTTAATTTTTAGGCGGAAAACAGTCCTTCCTGAACCTACTGCTTTGTGTCCGACATCCCCGAAGCCAACTAAGATGGCCGACAGTGGCAACCCTTGTCTAACATCTTTTTGTTTGGAAAATGTACTTAAAAATCTACTTGTCAGAAAGTTCTGATTAAATTTCAAACAAACTTTGAGTAAGTGTTTGGTGCCTCTTTTTACTTTAAATTGACTATCAACAAAACGGGGACAATTTTCAATAACATTACTTTTTTTCCAGAATATCCAGTGCACCATTTAACTTGAAATTTAAATATCTAATATAAAGTGTCACAGGATATTTCTATTATATTATATTTAATTATTAAATCTTCTATTTTCAGAAGGGGTCTATAGTCGACATTCTCTACATCCAATATTTGATCGCAGATATCTTATTTGCATATCGTTCTATAAAGTATATGATTTGACCTTAAACTTTGTGGTATTTTTCAGCCTTTAGAAAAATAGGAGATCAAACAATATTCAAAGCCGTAGATATTGATTATACTATGCATTGGTCTTGGTTCAATTTACATTTATTCATGTTATCTATTTTAAGATACAATAATAAATCTAATATTAGAACCAAGAAATCTAATTTATTTTTAAAAAAGCAAGGTAATATAATGGTTTGTAAGTTGCATGTCTTTCTCTTTTGATCAATATTCCAATTATTGAAAAACATACATTTCAATTCATACGCATTATAAACCTGATTTTGTTATTGTTTAAAATGACAAAAAAATTAATTAATTTAGTAAAAAGTTGAATTAATTCAGTCGATTTTCAGTGTTTAAAAATGACTGTTAAATTTCTAAAATTAATTTGGACAGAACTTTCGATTTTATCTCATTTAGCCTAAAAGGCAATGGAAGCTTTTGCGATCAATCTGCATCATTCCTCAGTCATTTAATTGTTCGTACGCTTCTGTTATTGTCATCTGTCTGTTTGTCATCATTTCCAAAAAAAAAAAAAAAAAAAAAATCCTCTACAATCGCTCAGCCAATCTGGACGTATGTGGAATGATATTTTATTGGTTCTCAAACAAATAATATACGGAATTCCGATCTGCCTTCTAAGTAAGCTGCTGTAATTGAAATAGAATCAAGAAGCTCTTAGAAGCTTGAAATTGTTCACCTGTGATTTAACTTTGGTTCAACCTGAGCCAGTCTTATTAGACATGATAATTCTAAATGAAAAAGAGTCCTTTATCAAAGTTCGGCTGAGGCAACCGTCTTGATTGGCGGATGAAGTCAACAGATGCTATTCTATAAGAGACCCAACCATTGAACTTTTTCACAAAAGTTAGATTTTAATTGTGCAAGGAGTTTAGGTGAGAAGATTTTTTTACGAATTTCCCACAGGGTCATATATTAACCAAATTTAGTCTGCGACGGCCATCTTGGTTGGCATGTGGGATAATCTGATACAATTCTGCGATAGATTCACCTAATGACCAATACACAAAAGTTTGGCTCCGTTCCAGACGAGCAGATTTTTAATGAATTTCCTTTAAGGTCCTATCTTCAAATTAATTCGGCTGTAGTGGTCATTTTGGCTGCCAGTTTGGGTCATCAGAAATTTCACTGAATAACTCTAAATTAAGTGACTATGTTGACTGCATCTATCCCATTGGACTTGAAATCAAAGATACTACAGGAACAAAAAGGCTTACTTCATACCAAGACTAACACCAAGAAATTGAAATACGGCGGTTTTAAAACAAAACTTAACGACAAAAGAGATGACTTTGATTTTCCAATTGTAAACTCTACGAACATGTCTAGCAACACTCCATTCTCACCTGCATATGGAATGTAGATGTTGATTCGCTTCTCCGGGTCTTGTGTTTCCTATAAGAATGGTTTTGGTCTACGGTTGCTGCTAACAAGAAAGCGATTGAGCCTCTAGTTGTGCAGGAGTTGCTAAATCTTTCAGAGAACCTGAATTCACCCTGGTTTTGAAGGATTCTTGTTACTCCTGTTTAAGTTTTCAGTGAAGTATTCTATGTTTGTCTTTCGTTTCATTTGTTGGCCATGGTCTTATCTGTCTTCTTACTTCTGTCTGGCTCTTTGGAATTAATTCCTTATACAATTCGTAGAGAAAATCACCTATGGATAATTCCACCTAAATAAGTCAAAAATTTGTTCGATATTTTGAGAAGAAGCTTTTTAGAAACCACACCCTTGTTTCTACTTTAGAAACGGCTGTCATACTGGTTAGCCGAACGGGATCCTGGACCCATTGTTTCAGGGGGTACATCTAGGATTTTACCACAAAAGTTTGGTTCTGATTAACCCAGTTGTTTCAGACGATAAGACTAAAATGTAAATTGTGGAAGGATAACGGAGAAATGATGGACGACGGATTCCTTGTCTGAAAGAACTGAACCAAGGATAAAAATGGTGGAATGGTCTTTACATGTTCATCTTTTTAATTTTGTCCGGAACAGCCATCCGCCACTAAGCTGCCCGGCAGAGCTGGATAAATTTTATCATAAAACCCTATGGTTAACTAATTTCAAAATTTGGTTTAATTGAAACTACAAGTCCATTGTAATCAAACTTTGATGGAATAGTCCTGTGATAGTCCTCTCTCAAAAATTTTGTCCCGACACCCAACCAAGGGGATCGATGCTGGAAAACTTTGCTTACCGTATGAAAATAAAAAAAATATGGGAAAAAGTCAGAGCGACTGCACACAAAAACAACGAGAAATACAAAGGAAATATACACATCTAAAACTGGTGGAATTGAACATTTATGAAATGATATTTTTGTCTGAAATTTTCCGTCAATTGCAAGGAAATTTTGACGGAATTCATTATATGGCCCTCCTTAAAATCATTATCGGCATACTGATCAACAAACTAAAATGGCCATAGACCCCCTAAATTTAACAAAGATCCCTTTTATTTATTCAGAACCACTTGCAACCACACTTGCACACTTGGTTGCATGGTCTTTTTATGATCCTCTACAAAAAGTGTGTCCGGTATACCGACCAACGATCATGATGGCCACCGCTGCAGAACTGGATTTAACATATAAAAATAAGAGATGTGGCATGATTGTCCAAGAGGCAGCCACCCACCAAGTGACAGTAGAATTTTAACTTATACAGGTTCCATTATGGCCTTCAACAATAAACCAGAGTCCATACCATAACGGAAACTGTAAAAGGCCCCGAGATACAAATTCTAACAGGACAATCGACCTAATCTTAAGAAAAAATGGTGTACATATAACAATAAATGACAAACAAAACAACAACAACCACTGGGCTAGAGGTTCCTGGCTTGGGACAGCCACATTAGTATGTGGTGGGGTTTAACCGGTTTTTTGAGCACTTAACCCTCCCCCTTTAACCAGTGACAAAACATTGAAACCGATAGACTAACACCAAAACCCCATTGACGCACTTATCTCAATAAGCCTAGAGACTTAGAATGCTCTCAAAAGCTAGCTCAAAGTGTCGCCAATAGGGATGAACATAAAACACGAAGAACAACAGATATTTGACCACTGGAGTTACAGGTTATACATGTAGCATTTTATGGAAAACTTATTATGAATCTTCTTATCTGGAAATGGTTACCTTGATGGAACAAATTTTGGAGGAATATGAAAAAGGAAATTTCACTTTAAAAAATGTTGTTGTATTGATTTACTTGCTTCATTGAAACTAAACTTTGATCCTTTGGTAGGATACTTTTAAATTCTATCCGATGGCCCAGCCCGCCAACCAAGAAGGACACTAAACCTGATTTTAGTTTAGCATAGGAGCGTGTGGGATACTTAAATATATTTTTATCTTGAACTGCCTGTTTCATTGGAATCAGACCTTTTTTTCGAAATTAATACATCAGTTTTTTGTTAAACAAAATGGAAATTCAAAATCGCTCTTCTAATATATACAATGTGAAGGTGATATTCGCAAAATGCTGAACTCTCTGATAGACAATATTATTGTAAAAATTTGGTGGGCGAGTGTTTAAATAGACCGTTTGCATTCCAATGGGCACAAATTGTGCGCCCTTATTAGCCGAATTGTTTTTGTACTCGTATGAAGCAGAATTCATTTAGGGACTCCTGTGAAATTACAAAAAGAAATTGGCGAGATCGTTTAATTTAGCATTTTGCTATATCGATGATGTTTTTCATTGTAAAGTCCTGCGTTCAGTGACCATCTCAACGAAATATATGCTTGCAAACTATAAATTAAGGAGACAACAACCTCAACAAATTCTGCTTCATATCTTCATTTATTCCACGAAATTGACCAACATGGAACTTGTTTCTAAAATTTACGACAAAGGGATGACTTAAGCTTTCCTCTTGTAAACCTGTAAACTTTCGATGTTTTGTGGCAATATTCCTGCTTACCTTGTCCTTATGTTTCGCAGTTGACTTAATACATTCGTGCCAGTTCCAAGTATCAGGACTTTCTGGAGCATTGCTATTTTAAAAAATACAGCAATAAGGATACATCCAATCAAGGTTCAAATCGTTCCTTCGAAAATTCTATGGTCGCCATCATGAATTTGGTTGATCCATATGGTATACTTGTATTTCAAGTAGTTATTGACCTGTTACTGGTAATACAACAATAAGTTAACCTCTTCTCGAATTTATGTTAACCCGGATTAGAATTTAAGGATTCCACGACGGATGTTGCGAGCGAGACAGCTGCAGGGGAGTCTTCCTGAGCACCTCATTACACTTCTGTTTTATAAACATATCTTTAAGGTTGTTTCAAATTTGTGTTCTCTTTGAATAATGCACTTTTGATCTCTCACATGGGTATTCTGCACTGGGCAAATTGTTTGAATATTCACTATATAGTTTTCTTTTCGGAATTGTATGCAATAACAGCACCTGCCCAAGATGGCTACTCTCATTGCTAGCATTCCATATTTCGTAAATACATTAAATGTACTGGTATAACATGCCTTAAACTAAAGAAAAACGGAATAGAAAAAGAAAGAAAAGTGTGCATTTAGGTCTTACCATCACAGAACATTTGTACAAATATAATATAAACTAAATCGTTTACATAAACTTTTTGCAGTTTTTCTAAGTATAAATTGGATATTTTGTAACGTTAGGTCTGACTGTATGCTGATTATTTTTGACAACACAGAAATTCAATGACCATATTGATCTAAATAATAGACATAAATATTATTCTGCTTATCAGTGTATCCTTATATCCAAAGTAATGATCCTTCCCCATCGCTATATCGACCTGTTGACCAGTTCAGTAAAAGTCTTATCGTAACCAGTGCGTGCAAATGAACTTGAACCGAATATATCAATAGATTCTCCAAAAATTTCATCCAGTATTTCAAAGCATTTGTGACATCATACGATCTTTTTTGCCATTTTTCAATAGTTTTATATGATCTTTCGTTTAACAATAGTCTTGTTTCTTTTAAAAGTCGAGGAACAAGTGAAAAGTTCTCTTGAAAATTACGTCTTTCCGACTGATATATCCTGCTGGGACTACTTTTTTAAATTCCTGGGACTATTATGCAGGAAAAAAAAAATAGAAACGAAATAAAACATAGTACGTACATCAGTACACTAAAACTGTGAAAACTAGAGCAATTGCACAAAGCATACAAAAAACTAGGGTGACTTCTTCGCCAGTGGCTTCCATCGTGTTACTCATAAGACAAGGCTAGTGTATAGTAGCAATTTATGATATTCACAACCGATATATGAACAGATTTGTTGCCACGACAGTTAGAAGATATATTTTTTTCATTTGTGAAATGATATTTCGTACAGGTGAACCAAATTATGATGGCCACTGAAACATTTCCGGAGTGATGATTTAAATTTTTCTTGGAGAAACCCTTGGTTCAGTAGCTTTCACTGCAGCAGCAATCCTCGATAGGAAGCAATTGAAAAAATATACACTCCATTTAAATTTCGACGCCTGTTTGGGAGGAGTAAAATATAATATTTATTGGTAGATCTGGCTTCAGTTTCATAAATCATATTAACTTCAGAAAGTCCTGAAAGTTTGACTTATCAAATCACAAGATTTTCATGATCTTTGGAAAAACTCAAGAGTTTTTTTTTATAAATCTCAATTGAATGTTTTATGAAACTACAGGATAGAGAGGTAAATTTACAATGTCATCGGTTTAAGTTACCTGTAGAAATATATATATATATAATATATCTGAAATATTTTAAAACGT
>JAULBM010319282.1:0-13637 GCA_032357055.1 Geukensia granosissima | reverse complement strand
GTCGGAAGATATCCATTGTCATCTGTGAAATGGATATTTCGTACCGGTCAACCAAATCATGATGGCGACCGAAAAACATAAGTTAACTAACAGTTAATCACTTATTTTATTTCTATTTTTGCACTTTTGTGTCAGGGTGTTTCATTTAAAATTCAGTTCTGAGTGAACCTTATTATTCTTTATTTAAATACTTGATATTTTTACAATTATTTCGAGTTAAATCTGTCATAAATTGTTGTTTTTTTGTCTATTATTTTGTTTAATTAAGTCGATATATATTATATAAATATATTACTAAACTAAAGAGTAATTCAACCTCTGTTTATTGAGACATTGTACCAGAGGCCCCCGAGGTCATCAACAGCCTAGTTTCATTTAGTTGTTGTCCCGACAGTGGTATTAGGCTTCTTGTTTCAACATATTTGAATTTGAGTACTTCTTTTTCTATATTTGGATCTCGGACTTCCTATGTTTTGGTTTTACTGATGAAAGGAGACCCCTTGAAATGTACATGAAGCATATAAAACAATTCATAACATTTATTCAGCATTGGTAACCATGTAATTGAGACACAGAGTATGTGTTCTATTTAAATAGTCGTATTTTACGGACGTGTTCAAAGATTCAAAAATGTTTCAACACGTTTCAAGACATAGATGTTTATTCACTCTAACTTTATTAAACCATTTCCTTCTTGTATCGGTAATATTTCATTCTTTAGACCTGTTAAGGATATCGACAGATGGCCAGTACTTGAATGTTATGTTTAGATATGTTAATGGGTATAATTACATACTATTTCCTCTACTTTGACTTGTGAGTCATTAATACAAAAAACATTGAATAACCCGCTCACAAAATGTAAATAATTCATACAAAAAGGAGCTCTTTAAAATGACCAAAGGATGTTGGCTTTTGTTGAACGGGTTGTTATTCTGTTACTTTATTCAGAAGGTAAATTGTATTGATAATATATCTGCAGAAGACAATCTATTTTGCCCTGTCCGTAAAATTGAAAACACTGTTTTCAGATATTTTATAACGAAATCGACTATTTTCAACAATTTACATAAGACAAAAATATCAATACTTAGAAATATATTTGTCTACTTTTAATTTGGCATTTTGACAATGTTATGATTTCTTTTTCTAATCATGATATAAGTTTTTTTATACAGCAGAACGCTGAACACCGGAGTGGTCTCAAAGATTCGACCGACAGAACTAAGCTAGCGCGATCCCCAGGCGTCGGTTAGGGGTATCCAGGTGATAATACTGAAAGCCTGGATTGTATACTATAGTAGATGCGTCTGTCTAGAATGTCAAGCACGTAAAAGATCCATTTTGTAGATTTCGGATAACAGAAGGCTAATTCCGCTACCCATAACCGGCATTCTAAAGCTATTGGTCTGTTATTTCACACCCAAACATAAATTTCGATAATTTTGATAATTGTTGAACTTGTTCTCGACTTGAATGTGCATGCAAAATTGACCACTGGACGTTAAGCAACCAACCTGTTTTTTAGGGTTGTTTGTATTGACAGACATTCGTCAACCTCTCCTACTTCTATGTCTATATTTTTATGTTTTAGTTTCATGGTATGTGCATTTTTGTTACTTTTCATTTGTTTGATTTTGTAGGTAATGGTCTTGTCAGTCTTATGTATAGTTTCACATTTTGTATTTCGGGGCCTTTTACAGCTTCTGTTATGGTATAGACTGTAGTTCATTGTTGAAGGCAATAATGGGACCTGTAGAAGTTTAAATTCTACTGTCATTTGGTGGGTGGCTGTCTCATGGACAATCATGCCACTTCTACCCTTTTTATATTATGATATACAGCTTTTGTCTATCCCTTTGGTGTCTTCGAATTATATTTGGTATTAACGTTAAAATTGCTAATTTAAATTGTAACATGTAAGCTATTTAATTAAAGTCACTCTTTTTAAAGAAGCTAGCATATACTACCGCTTATTAAACCTTCTCCGCATTAAATGCATAACACATTTTTCATTTATTAAAAGTTTGTTTTATTATGATTAAGAGAGCAAATTTGGTAGTATTGCATCAGATCAGTGTGTGCAATAAAGAATATATCATTTCATAGCAGATGTTTTTTTTTCGTAACTCGTTGTTAAGAGACATTTCTATTTTGGTGTTTTATATTGTACAGCTTAACGCTTTAACAGCTTTATGGTTAATGATTATTTTTATATCTGAGAGAATAAGTATGTATATAGTAAAAGTGTACTATTCTATTAATTAATAATCATTTGTTTATTGAATTTAATGACGATATGAATAATGTGATGTCGTCCGCAAGACCAACACTTTCCGTTTCAGTACGTATGATATTAATCGTCTGTTCAGCAACAATCGTTTTTTTTTTTTTGTCACAACCGGTATAGAAACGGGTGCATAGTTACGACAATCGGGAGATATTTGTTGTGAATTGGGAAAAATATTTCTTACCGGTGAAACAAATCATAATGACGACAGAAATATTTCGTGCGTTTAAAAACAGCTGTTTTAACCTCTTAATGTATTCCAAATATATATTGTTTTGAATGAAAATAAGTATGGTGAAAAACAAAATTAAATGACTATTTTGTTTGCTTATATAAAACCAGAATGATGACCAAAAGTTTGAAAACAAATACAATAGTAATCGTAAACAAAATTTACAGAATTTACGGTCTCATAACGTTGTATGTGGAGCATTAAAAAAGCTAAACTTATCAAAACGTCAACGATTAAAATACTTTACAAATAACTGATCATTTGATTTAATGATAATTTAATTTATAACTTACACAAGGTATTTTTTCCCAAAGACTGTTAATTTCGTTCAATATTCAATTCTTTTTATTGGTGAGTGTGTTTTCTAGTGTAGCAAACTGTTAACTGCAGAGCATGCCAATGTCATATTTTTGTTATCGTTTCGAGAAACACGGATTTGATCGTCGGCATGCAAAACTGATATTTGATCAGTATAAAAAGTAATTCGAAGATGCCAAAAGGGCAGACAGAAATCATTAAATCAGAAGACAAACAAGATCATGGCCATCAAAATGAAACGAACACAGAACAAAGTACACTACACTGAAAATTTAAGCCGGATAAACACGAACCCTACAAAAACCAGGATGACTTCAGGTGCTCCGAAAAGGTAAGCAACCCCTTTCCACTAGTTTCACCTGTCATGTTATTCAGTAGACAAAGGTGGTGTTTATTTACAACCGGTTGGGAACGGATTTGTAGTCATGACAGTGGGAACATATCCATTGTCAATTGAAATGGATATTTGGTACTGGTCACCCATATTCTGATAGAATTTTCCCGGACGGATTACTCTAATCTTTCCCTGAGAAATTCCTGGTTCGGTAGTTTCCTTGTCAGCGGTAACCCTCTATCAATAAAATCCTAATAGGAAGCTTAATTATTGGAATAGCGTATCAACTGTGAAATATGTAATGCGTATGAAGGTGCGACTGAAATGTTGATGGTCATAAACGGAAAGTATACAATGGGAAATTGAAAGACATCTCTCTTGTGGGAGAGTTTAGAAAATCATATTTTTCATTAAAGTTGGCTGATATAAACATGATAAACTTATGGATCTGTGTAAGATAAACGGTTATAATCAAGATTATGTTCACGATTGTATGACAGACATATCAAACGAGGAATCGGTCATATTTAAACAAAAATATTGTTTTTTTCCGTGTTATATACCAAATTATGTCCAAACGGTTGAAGGAGTAATGAACGACCCAGAGGAGAGTGAATTATGCCTTTTAGCATTGGGGGATATTTCGGAATATAACACGAAAAACAGAATATTATTGTTAAAAATACTCTTAATACTTAATTCTTTTACTTCATTGTTAAACCAAGTGATTAAAACCCCACCCATTGATTATTACATAATTTCTCAAAGACCACCTTACAGGCATATTTCATGGGTTAGCAATTAATATGCATTTGCATATTATAGCAACACTATTTATTCATTGGAAAAATTAGATGAAAATAGTAGAATCGATATTCTAATGAAAGATTCTTACATGAAGTGTAATAATAACAGTATACATGATACATGTATATATATTTTTAAATGTTGCTGTTTTTTTTAAACTAGTACATTTTAACAGTGACAGTCTTGTTCCCAATCAGAAAAAAATGTCAATATTTTGTGAAAAACGTGTTATATTTGTTCTACGTTTGATATTTACAGTTTTAATATCAAATATAACCCATTAATTTTAAAATCATGATTTATTTTTTGCATATTTTCAGCATTAAGTGTAAGCCTAGATGAAGATGGTCGAGTTTTAATTTTAAATTCGAATGATCAAATTAAACAAACAAACACAGTATGTGACATTGGATGGGATGATGTCGACGCTGCCATTTTATGTACATTTTTATATGCGACCTTGTTAGGAAGGGCAAAATATGTAGAAAGAAACTCAAACTACACAACAGTACCATTTTATGTTGATTGTGTAGGAAATGAAACCACTCCATTCGAGTGCAGCACGAGACGTCTCGAGAAAGGCTGTAACACGGAATTTGTTGCAGGAGTGTCTTGCTGCAGTGGTTAGTTACTCCCACGATAAAAAAACTAATTTTTCATAAATATTTGAACTGTGCATCAAAAAAATATGTATACTTAGATCTATTTGAATTGTAATGTACAAAAATAAAAAATTGACAGGTTCAAAAAGGTGGTTACTGATGATTTTACCTTTGATTCAATTTAATAAGACATATTAAATTTAACGTTATTTCTATGTAAATCTTGAAGATTTTGAAATATTTTTAAAAATCTTGACTTTGGATTCTACTTGTTAAATTATCATTTGAAGCAAACATAATTATGTTATTTTTGGGTTGTTGCATCTGACAAAAATATATTTCAAGTATTCAAAATGGATTTTCTATAGTATACGACTTATTAATTCATAAATGAATATTTGCGAGGTACATAAACTATGGACTTTTGCCTTTTGATTCCATTTTGTAGGGCAAAAATGTAATTAACTTTAATTAAATATTTCAATCAAAAAGTGTTTGGACCAAAAACTGTTTTTGTATTACAATGTATATCCATTAAGCCTGGTAATAATTTTGACCTAAGAACACAAAATGAAATTTGTGCAAGACTCAAACTTTTTTCTTTTTCATGTCTGAGAACACGTCTGGTTTTTGTGGGGTTTGTGTTACTCCAGCTTTAGTTTTCAGTGTAGTGTTGTCTGTTCTATGTTTGTCTTTCGTTTTATTTTGTTGGCCATGATCATGTCTGTCTTCCGACTTAACGATTTCTGTCTGTCCCTTTGGCATCTTCAAATTCCTTTAACTTATCGAATGTTTCATTTTTTATGAGTAACAAACAGTTTGAAAATTTACACTCTAAGTGAAATTGGCCCAACCTCTTTAGAGTTATTCAGTGGAAGGACATCATCTATATAGCGGAACGTAAAACCAAAAGATTGAGCCAATTTTTCTCTGTTCTCTGTAGAAGGCTCTGTATGAAGTGAGCTTCATACGAATAAAGGAATAAATCGGCGAGAAGCGGTGCACAGTTGGTCCCCATAGGAATGCCGACAGTTTGTTGAAACACATGCCCGCCAGACATTACAAAAATGTATTCTAATCTTTTACTTATCTACCTTTTATACCACAATTTCGCATTCACAATTTAAATACCGTCTTAAGAAATTGAAACATAAAGTTTTTCTTAAACAAAATGGAAATCCATGATATAAATATTTGGTGTTAGGTAAAAAAGATGGTATACTTTGTTAGAGATCACACCGTTTGTGCTAATAAAAACGGTAAAGGTGATATTCACAAAATGCTAGGCTGTTTGATTGACGACATTTTTTAAGAGTTTGGTGGGCGAGTTTTTCGGCAGACCGTTGGCGTTCCGGTGGGGACAGGTTGTGGCCCCTGCTGGCCGATTTGTCTTTGTACCCGTATGAAGAAGATTTCATTCAGGGACTTCTGTGAATTGGCCAGATCGTTTAATTTTACTTTTCGCTATATCGATGAAGTTTTGTAATTGAATAATCCTACGTTCTGCAAGCGTCACGGCCGGATGTGCCCCGGTGAGCTAGAAATTAAGGAGACAACAGATTCAACAAAATCTGCTCCATACCTAGATTTGTTCCGTGAGGGAAGTCGTGTTTCTGATTTACGACACATTTGGTGGTTTCGGCTCTCCTGCTGTGACTTTCCCATGTTTGTCTGATAGTTTTCCTGCTTCCCCTGCCTACGGGGTTTATGTTTTGCAGTTGATTTGATACTCTCGTGTCTGTTCTGAAGCACATTGCTGTTGTCGCATTAATTACTACAAAAAGGCTGCCTCTAATCTAGGTTGAAGTCATCCCTTCCTTAAAATTTGTGGTCGCCGTCGCGGGTTGGTTGATCCATTAGGTGTCGGTGTGTCTGAACAAGTTGTGGACCTGTTACCGGTGATGCAGGATTGGGTTGACCTCTTCTCGGATTGACGTTAACCCGGACTGGAGTTTAAGGATTGTGCGGCAGGTTTTGTGAGCAAGCAGGGGATGCTTATCTTTCTGGAGCACCTGATCCCTCTACTGTTTTGTTAAGGAGTTCGTGGATTCTAAGCTTTTGTTCCTTTTGTTTTCGTTTCGTCTTTTTAGTTTGTTTCAAATATTTATCTTGTTTATTATTCACTTCTGATGTCTCACATGGGTATTCTACACTGGACTCCCTGATATCCTCTTTCTCTCTGTGAATCTTTGTGATATGACCTTATCGTACGCAGCTGAAAATTTTTCTCTCATATGTTAGCTGTCAATAATAAGTTCCCTGACATTTATATTTATTTTAAGTGGCTTTGGTGGTCCTCTTTTATTTTTTTTTCTGAACATCATCTAACATGGCTACCAAGGACGAACATAGCTTAAAATTAAGACTCTTGGAATTCACATTTTCATCAACTCCTCTAAAACTGCTGAGCCAATTTTTACCAAACTTTGGTGGAATTGCACTTATATAGTCCCTTTTAAAAAATTGTGATCGGTTTTGCCGATAGCAATCAAATATGGCCGCCATGGCCGACAATATTTTAACATTGGATCCTTTTGGAAATTTAATATTTTTTCTAAATATCTTTCAGAAAACTGAGTAAATTCGAATCAATATTTACTTAAATGGTCTTTTGGTGGCCCCATTTCAAAATTTGTGATTTAATTTTTTCTGAATGTCATCTGTTATTACGCCTGTGGGTATTTTTTCATCAACGCCTATTAACCTGCAAAGCTAATTGAACCAAAATTTGTTGGAATGGTCCTTTGGTTGTCCTCCTTAAAAATGTTTGGTTTTATCGGCTAACATTCAATATGAATGGGTATTTTTCTTAACGACTTTGTGAAAACTGAGCCAATTTGAACCAAAGATTACTAAAATTATCCTTGGGTGGCCCGTTTAAAATTTATGTTCGGTTTGGCCGAACATTGTTTGACATCAAGCTTGTAGCAATTTTATCTTCCAAAACCGCCGAGTCCATTTTATACGAATTTTGAAGGAATGGTCCTTAGATGGTCTCCTTTAAAAATTTGTTCGGTTATGCAAGGTGTAATCCAATGTGGCAGCCATGGCCCGACTAATATTTCAAATTTGATAACAACTCTAAGGAAACTCTCTTTGAAATTGTTGAGCACATTTCAGACAAACATGAGAAAGATGGTCTATTTGATTTTCCTTTAAGAATTTCTTTCAAATTCCCCCTATGCCACCAAATATAATAATCAAGACCTGACCTATTTTAGCACTGAACCCTATCCAAGTTTAAGTTTGAATTGTGTTGATACAAATTATTTTGTGCCAGGTGAGCTACTCGGAACCTCTAGTTAATATCCGAAGAATAGTGTTTTCTTTGCTTGATAAGACCAGGAATAGTTCTGTATTTAAGGGTTCATGCACAAATTACTGTTGTCACAAATGCTTGTTTAATGCCAGAAGTTTGCGGGTTTTAATGAAAAACATAAAAGAATGTACAGAATATAATAATCTTAATCAAAAAGTGCTTTGGTGACTTGAAACAGATTAACACAATTTCATTTCAATTTGACTTTTTTACAATCACAATCCCCTCAAAGTATATAAATATAAGATTTTTTACCTTAAAATTTATGTAAACTTGCATAAAAAGGGAGCGAAGAAATAAAAAAAGGGGGAAAGTCAACAGGCACAAACAAGAAGGAACATGACATGTATACATTTAAAACTAAAAAGAAAAATTATGAACAATGCGGACCTCTCCAAAAAAACCAGAGGTGAACTCAGGTTGGACCAGGAACAGGAAACTCCTTCACAGGAAAACGTCTTCATCATTAAAACGGATATTCCATGTAGATTCCACAAGATTGTGATGTCAAATTTCTGAAGTGATTACTTCAATCGAAAGTCAACTTATCCATGTCTGAGCAGTTTTTGTGTCAACAAATACGAAATGAAGTAGTTGAATGGCAGTGAAAAAGTTTATTATACACATAATTAAGCAGCATATCAGTACACATATTCCACCTTTTGATACATAATACTTCCTGTATAGATTTCATTTTTAATTTGATTCTCTATTTCCGTATTTAATATGTCTATAGGTCAATCATTTTAAGTGTCATAAGTTGAGATCATAAGGTTAAAGGAAATACTTATGAATTTATATACTAGATGTAATGTACTACCTTAAAAAAATTGTTTGTCCTATATGTATTACTACCTCTTGACAAAACTGTTCTCGTCAAATGATGGTTGACAATATTGATTATATGAGGACTAATTCAAATACAAATAATCTATAATCCAATTAAGAATATTGATATCATCGCAATAAACCAGAGGCTCCTATGAGCCTGTATCGCTCATCTGAGAGAGGCTTATCACTGCTCCATGCAAGGAAGGAATGTGTATAATATTTTGGGTCCGTAGTTTTACATAATAAGATTCTAAAGAATACTTCCCACACAGCCATATTTGGGACAAGTCTGAATATAGCGGCCAACAAAATTGGCAGGCTGGTGAGAGGAACATAATTTTGGGTGAACTTTCCAGCAAATATAGCAGACATATTTGCAAAATACTTGACACAAAGGTTAAGTACCACCGATGGACCATTCCACCAAAGTTTGGTTGCAACTGGATAAGTAGTTTCAGACAAGAAATTTTTCAAGTAAATTTCCAATAAAATCCTTATTTAAACTTAGTTCAGATGTAGTGGCCGTCATAGTTGGTGGAAGGGAATGCCCATTTGAGTACTTTTCCACCAAAGCTCGGTGGCAATGGGCTCAGTATTTTCAGACAAGAAGATTTTTACGTGATTTTCTCAAAGGGTCTTATGTTAAACTTAGATCGGCTTTGGAAGCCTTCTTTGTTAGTTGGCGGGGATGCTGCACACAATTTCGGTAGAGGACTATGATATTACAATTTGATTCCATTATGCTCAGTAGTTTAAAAAAAGAAGACTTTCAAGCGAATTTCCCATAGGATCTTATATTAAACTAAGTTTCGCTGTAGAGGCAATCTTGGTAGGCGGGCGGCGATGCCGGACACAATTTTGGTAAGGGACCATCTAAGGACAAATCTTTCAATGTTTGGTTTCGTAAATTTTTATCCGTCATCTATTTTAACCCAAAACCGCACGATTGAAACCCTTCCTGTTTCGCATAACGTTTGTGTGTAGCGTGCAAATCGTGTATGTAAAACGTGTGAATCGTATTCGTGTGGTTGGGAACCTTTTACGTTTCAGGGGTGTACATGTGTTCATTACTTAAAGCTGGACGGTCATGTCTGGTGAGCCATATATACTTATTCTATTCAGTATCCGGTAAACATGTTTGCTCTTTGATAGGAACGTTACCGATATGCATTTTCATGTGCATATCTGTGGTAGGTCTCTTGATGCAGTTCAGATTATTTATAGAATGGACAACTGAAGTGTATTTCAATCTAAAATGAGAATTGATTGCTCTTTTTTCATTACCTACAGGGGCAAAAGATGAGATGCCGGCATCTGGCTATCCAAGCAACTTTGGTAAGGTTGATAAATATCCATGCTCTTAATCTTTGCATCACTATTGTAATTTTAATAACTGATATTATATGTTTGTCAAGGCAACCAGATACTAGCATGTGCTGCACTGCGGCTTAAAAAACTTTATCAATTTCAATTTGATGTCAGCTCACACCACACTGATAAAGATATAACTATCAAACTATTTAAGGAGAAAATGTTAAAAGATAACCATAATTATTTAAAAAAACATAAAATAATATATGTACGAAACAGCCCTTCCCCTTATCAAATTGATTCAACAAAAAAAATTCAAAACTTCCATTTTATCATAGAAGTTATATACGGAACATAGAAATTGACCAATTTGGAAGAAAAATGCCACCCGTGAGCCATGACCTTGCTTCATTAGATATATATATATATATATTCCAAAATAGAAATCTTAACTACTTTTCAAGATGTTTTGTAATTCTTAAAATTGTGGAGCAGAGATATACTATCTCAACAAGACATTGTTGCCGGGAATATGTAGGCTTGAAATCTCAATTCATTCCAAACATATTGCCATTCATAAAATCAACGTGGTTGGGGATCATCATTTAACACTCATCATATATAACAGTTTTTGTATCTGTTAAAAAGGTGTAAGACATTGATCACACATCGTCTGTCATAATTATACAATTAAATACTCCTTCTGATGATAATACCAGGGAATAATGACCACAGCTCCGGGCACGAGGTGGCCTGACTTGACCGAGGCCAATGGCGAGGTCAGATCAGGTCTATGAAAATACCATGTCGAGGGTCCTCATTTCATGGTATTCACCTCACAAGGAGTAATCCATTGTTTTATTATGCTGAATATATCGTGCGGAGATAAAAACAAACTGTTTGTACCATTTTTGTCGCGAGGGACACACACGGATGACGTAATCAGAGCTGGCTTCATCATTGGTATTCATCTCTATCTGTATCAATGTTTGAAGCAAAAACGTAACGTTTTTTATATAAACGTAACGTCAATCGCAATGTTTTTCGTGGGCGGTCAATATTACGGATCAAATTAATTGGTAGTCATTAAATATTGACTCAATGACATACATTGACAGATATTCTCAACTAACATGACTGTAAAGAGCCAATTGTAAAAGTAAACTATTTATATTCATGAAATATAATAATAAATTGTATATCTTTGTATGTGTTAATAAGCATTAAGCATGAATACTACCCGATATAAAAAAAGGTCAAATTTAGGAGTGATTTCTTCGGTATTTCCCAGATTATAGAATTTATTCAAGTGATTAAAAGAAAAATAGATTTTGGATTAAAATTTTATTTTATCCACATTTATAAAACCATGAATTCAAATTATTTATACCGCATTGGTAAACATGTTGTTGTAATGTTTAAATACATTTACATGGGAAGTTTCATAATGTAAAGATCGGATGAAATTCTTAAGCATGTATGTTTTACAGAAATTTGCTACCTTTGCTGAATTTCTAAAGCACTAAAAATACGAAAACGCTCCGAAAATTATTGCACTTAGTAGTTTTCCCTTCCGTCGAATTTGCTTTTTTTCCGATTTGTTTGAATTTGAGTGCTTCTTTTCCTGTGTTTGGGTCTTTTACTTCCTATGTTTCGGTCCAATTGGTACTGCTTGAAGTGTACATATAGCATACCGAAAGCTTTCCATATTTAATAACATTGGTAATTTTATATTTTGTGCAATGTAAGATACTGAATATATTAAGAAATGCACACGGAAGAATAAGCAGTCAATATTTGGCAGCAGTTATTGGCTGCTTCTCTCCGTTACATCTGGGTCACATAGTACTCTCGTTTCTAAGGATTAATGGAAACCAAAACCATTCCCAAGAGCTTATCAATTCTTTTATGACATAACAAACGGCAAATAGTTAAGCAATGTTAAAGAAAAAAGAAAAGTGTTGCTATAATTCGTTTGGTTTGTTGTAATTGATGAGAAGTAAAGTGAAAATATTATGACGATGGTGGGAGTTTTACAAGTGGCGATTTAACTGTCTAATGCATAATAAAATTTGAATCAGGAGTGGCCTCGATTTTAACCTTAAATATGGAATTGGAACCCCTGTCTAGATACATTGAATATGTATTATGACAAAATATATTTAGTCAGCGAACCAGTTTAGCAAGAGTTGTCAGCTTTTGAAAGAGAATTAATATTTATATTTAGGCATCAAATTGGGTGCAGCAATTGGTTGGGTTTTGTTTGTTGTTGGAGTTACGGCTTTTGTTTGCCTAGTTGTGAGGTAAGTAAGCTATTGACAGAATTTGTGGGAGAATTTACTGATCATGCATATTCAGAAAAATCTGCTTAAGCATGAGAAATTTTTAAATCAGCAGAACTATTAATAAGTCTAAAAATTGATTTATGTTAAAAATTTTAATTTGGAAAAAAGCTTCTGAGGAAAATTAAAATTAACTTTCAGAAGGAAATCATCTTGCATTAAACAAATATGAGAACCATTAAAATTAATTTCATCTGTGACTTCCTATATTTTAGTTGTAATGGTACTGATGACATGTTAAAAAAGTAAAGGGTCGATTATAATGAAACAGCAAGAACGTTTAATTGTTAATAACACTGGATTTTGTATGATATGTATAAAGGATTACAGAACGAACTTGATCTAAACTTTCAGCTGGGAAGTCTTTTACGTATAAAATAACCATGAAAATGCATATTGTTTGAAACTTTCATTTTTCTTATCATAATAATTATCATGATGCGGTTGGGAGAGTTGTCTGTAACTTTGTTAATATAAAGATTTTTGATAATGGCGAAACAGCTGTTTGCACGAGCTACATATCATTTTCCACTGAAATGCCAGCCATCAGTGCCTACCGATGAACTTGCAAGACATTAGCCACCTCGCTCATTTAAACACAGTGAATGTACAACGAGGCTTTCATTGATTATAAATAAAACACAATACTATCGATCTCTATGAAGTCAACAACAAATTACACAGGTGTAAGGGTTCAAATATGCTTCAAAAGCGATCGTCGCCGTATTAACGTCGCAAGAAAATCGCTGGGTATTTCTTCCTGTTGTGGTTTGTTTGTACTTTAAATCTCATTGAAAATCTGGCGACATCGTGTGGTAGTCGCAAGACAGTCGCAAGAAGTCACGACGAAATATAAATGATCCCTTAGTTGCCTGTTCTCAATATCGTCAGAGTCAACCTGTGCTAGGTATCAGTAAGATCTAGTTATATATTATTCATTTACTAAACATTAAATGCAAGGGATGTCTACCTCCAATGACAAAGCTAAAAAGCACATAATATGCAAAACAACATGTTACTAAACACTATGCATTTGGATTCCTGATACTATTTAACATTACATTATGACTTGGTACTTTAGTTCAGTTGCAATCACATCTAAACTCTTTTCCAATCTGTCAGACTTAGCTGTCATAGAACAGTTCAAATCTGTTAGGAATTGTCCCGAACCTGGACAGCCTCTGACAGACCCTGTCAGAATTCTAGAAAACCTCTGTCAGAATCTCTCCAGGGTCTGGACAACCTTCTGTC
>JAULBM010319271.1:0-13637 GCA_032357055.1 Geukensia granosissima | reverse complement strand
TTGTTGGCCATGGTCTTGTCTGTCTTCCGACTTAACGATTTCTGTCTGCCCCTTTGGTATCTTCGAATTCCTTTTTGGACTTAGACCTAGAACAAACACAACACATATAAACAGAGCAATAATAATAGGTTTTTATACAAGTGCATGTGGAAATAAAACACAATACCGGATCTAAAACCGGTCATGATTAGCAGTCCCTAAATATCAGTTGGGCTTTATATAAATGTTATTGTCCATGTATAACTTTTCCGGAGAGACTGCATGTACAGAGGCAATCACAAACAAGACACGACCCATTTTGTTTACCTTATAATAAATGTTTTTCTAGCATGCACGAAATTCAGATATTAATGAAATATTGTTTTAGTATTCTGAAGGAAATAATATCAGTATGATAGCTAGTATAATTCACGAAAAATAAGACTTATGCATAACAAAAACATCATTAATTTATTCGTTCTTTTCTATAATTTCCTTATGATAATTTAACTAATTTGGAATACCAATGTATAGTCTTATAACGTTCGTTACAACAATCAAGAGTCGCTTCCTAAGACATCAGACGTCGCACTGTCAAAAATCAGAAGTACCAATGTACAAATCGGAACAAAAATCAATAGTAGCCTCTGAACGATGAAGTCTTACTTTGCGGGAATACTTCTTTCAGTAAAAATGACAAATTTATTTAAAGTTTTCCTAAAATAAAATAACTAGAAATAATGTTTAGTAGGATTTGTCAGCCGTTTTCTGTCTATTTATCTCATTTTCATCATGCAGCGACAACTGTGCCTATAAACATACGAATTTGTAATAAAGGCAATAAATAACGACATACTAAGGCTTGTCGTGAATGTATGTAACTAGTCGAAGTAAAACAAATACATTTTTTAATTTCATACCTAAATATTTGCAAAGGATATGAAAAATATTGTCTGTTTGTTAACAAAAGTCGTTAAAGTACAGAAATCACATTCGCAGGTTACAAAAATCAACCGTTTATTCGATTCGCTCGTATAAAGTGAGACTAAACAAAATGTTATGTTAATCATTACATAAGATAGAAGATTTATAGAGAATCTCCCACATCTATAATCATTGCTTTCCTTGGCAACATGTCTACTAAAGAACACCGCCTCGGATGTGTACTGGTTTGTCGTCTCGAGCGGGTCAAACCAAAGACATAAATATAAGTATTTACTGCTTTTCCGCAAAGCACCCAGTATTTGTGAGTAAGAACAAAGTCCGGTCGGCCAAAAGTCAGAATGATGTGTTTGGGCAAAGTGGCATCTTTTGCTATGGACTAGTGCTTTCCTGCGCTAGCATTTAAAAAAAATCCGACACTGTCGAACTAGTACAAAGCAGGGTTCATTCACTATTATTCATTCAATAATATGCACTAGTCCTGTATACGCATCAAATATTTGCCAAAGGACGTTAAACAACATTCAATCAATCAATCAATTCACTTTTTAAGTACGTTCTCGCTAACCTTTACCGGAATTGTCCCTACATGGTAATCTGTCAATTCTATCCGACGTCCTCTGCTGTCAATTACCCAAATGGCCGTCACAGCTGGACTCCTTTTGGATTCTTTAATTGACTGTTGCTAAACATTAAGCAGGCAATATTCAAAACAACAAAAGGTAACAAACAATAAACAATCATTGGATGCCACATTGCTTTGGTAAAGGTGAGGACGATTGAGACTTATCAGCAATTGACCAACTATCGCCCATTCATTACGAGCTACTGAAGAGTATTTTTCTTCTAATTCTTATGCAAATTTTACACCCGCGATCTGTTAACAAGACCGGGTACAGTTTGGCGGGCATGAACGTACAACGGCATATTCAACAAAAATCTCCACAGCAAAGTCGTTTGACTTCCGGAGTCAGTCGAAGCCACGGGTTACGTGGGATTCCTCGCATGAATGATAAACCACGCCTATAAATGACGTCATTGAACATTTACTTGCATACGACTTTGACACGTGCGGGGGAAACCCTAGCTCATTTCCATATAAAGGGGCGAATTTAACTGCTATGGCAGATCACCCGTGGCAGAGTTAATGGGAGTGCAGGATATGAGCTATGCTGAAAGATTGATTCAATAAGAGGTCTAGGCAATACATTTAATAACAGCAGAATTTCAATAGCAAGACCTTCCGATGTCTTTCCAAGGCTCGATATTTGATGGTGTAGTTATCGCGAATGCAAATAATACGAATATTTAGTAATTGAAGAATCTATATGAAACGTGCCGAAAAAATGACATTCACCCAACACGAAGACGTTGTTAAAGTATTTATACATCCCGCTCAACCAATTGATTGGTTTTAACGTTCTTCAAATATTTGGGCCTATTCAATGTTAAAAACTAAAAACATGTTCTATGTATAACAGACATATAATTTACCAGTGTAACAAAAATTTGACAGCATTTCGAAGTTATGTTTGGAAGTGAAAATTTTCGGGGAAATGGTCCTCCTTCTTTGTTCTCCGACAAAACAATGTAAAAAATTGCAGAATTTGAGACGATGCATTTAATTTTAAAGGATTTTATGTCATATTGTCACATCGCTGTCCAAAGGTGCCAGCGATGTTGGAACGCTCACAAATATATTTAACACAGCAACTGAACTAGAAACCTGCTGTCATGATGATGTTGTTGTTGTGAGTTTAACTATAGATAATTTCACATTTGAAACCCAAAATTGGTTGAAATGGTTACTGTTGAATAGTTTCACATCTTATTCTTGGGGAACGGGTATTTGCAGCTTGCTTTTCGATGTGAATCCTTGTAGACGATGTAGAGGTTGCATTATTTGTCAATTCTCTCATTGACAACCCTACCATATCTTCCGTTTCTATAAGTATAAATATTCCCAATGAAATACGCTCGACTTGACGACTGGACTATTTTAACATTGTAGGGACATTTAAAAAAATCTTAGATGGTAAATTAGCGATCATTGACAAAAAAATTCCTTACAAATTCTTATGGCATGATGCAATTACCATTTCAGTGTACCGTATAGAATGATATCCGCTGTCGGCGCTTTGTGTTGTCGGAACAAAAAGTATTGGAATAATAAGCTTTCAAAACAATGAGGTGTTATAAAAATAAACTGTTAGAATATCAAATGTCGGAACAATGAGTAGGAATATTGAATGTCGGAACAATGATGTTATTCCAAAATGGTAGCGCCCATGATTTTACGTGGGTGCCACGAAATTATCGGAAATCAGAGCTTTTTGGACAAAGTTGATGTTCATTTCACTGTAAAAGTTGAAAAATCAATCATTAAAATACTAAGAACCAAAACTTAATTCAGTAAATAATGTTTATTATTCTGTGATATAGTTTTTATGTGAAGAAAAGAGCCAAATCTGAACTCTCCCCTTTTATTCATATCTGTGTTAAAATTTTGTTGTGAATATGCATGTCCAGCATTTATAAACATACCTTCTGTTGTAAACTGCAATGAAACATTAATCGAACCATATTCATTTTTGGCTACCAGATCCACAGAGTAAGATGTTTTTGGAAGCAATCCTCTTAAAATATGGTGTAGTTTGGTTCCTTTCCGAGTGTCAGCAACTTGCATTTTAACAGGAGGTTCCAAGCTGTCACCATTTCTATTCTTGAAATAGATTGTAAAATCCTATGTTCCTCCTCCGTCAAATCCCGCGATTCAAAATAAGGTGGCTTCTCCGAATGTGACATTGTCATGAGTGAAATTGGTTGGTTTTTCTGGTTTTCCTATACAAAACATAGTTTTGTAGAAAAGACTTATATATTCTTTCATATGATGTTCATCTTATCTTTGAAGTTGTAAGCTTAAGAATGTTTGTAAGTAACAAGATTTTGTGCTGTTTGTGGACCGTGTAACAATATCACACAATAATGATAATACAAAGTTCGGGTTAAAAAATATAATTGTATAATATTAATCAAACAACTTCATTTCCAATCTATATGTACATGTAGTTCTACATAAAAAAAGATGTTCCTGAACATTGGATATTTGAAATATTTTCTACACTTTAAAGTTGAATATATTCACTTGAAAAACTTTATAAAAAATACAGTATTTCTAATTAAAAATATTTTTAAAGCTAAATAAGGTGACTTTTTGAGGACAATGAAAACTGTACTGCTGGTTTAAAATGCCAGAATATTCTTTATTGAAGCGTTGATCTTGTGTTTTTATTTAAGGTGTTGCTTAACGATGACACAATGAGCTTGATTACAAAAGTCAAAGCTCGAATAAAAATGATTTTTTGTAACGAAAACCACAATAAATCATCTGCCAAGAGTGGTTCCCAATGGGATAGATCTCACAAGTTTCTAAACTTAAGTCTCGGTCCTATACCTACAAAAAGGAGGTACAACTACATTCCTTTCCCGAAAGAAGGAATATCAGACTTTTCTACTTAAAAACCTTATCCGAGGCTTGGGGTTTTCAACTTAAATAATATTGGAATGAATGATGTAATACTAGATAAATCTGAATGTTACTAAAATTAAATGTATTGCTTTAATTTTTCTTTTCATTTCACACTTCACGTTTTAAATTCTAATGCATATTATAGGCCGCCAAAATGTGAATGGTAAAACAGACATTTCTAAAATTTTGAGCTCGTTTTGATTCCAACTTGAATACATAGGAAAAATGTTGATTATTATAATTTTGATCTATTACCTTCAATAATTTAGAAAATTTACATTATTTAAAATTGTGTAAAATATTTATATAAAAATCAGCTAGAAGTCATTAAGAATTAATGATTCAGAATAAAAAAAGCTTCTTTTATTTTTAAATGATTTATCATCCTATGAATGCAAAAAAGATTCCTAGTTGATAAAATCTAAAATGTAATCGATTAAGTGTTCATTAAGTCCACTTACAGACATTCCGCTGTTTGTGAGACTAAACGGCGCTTTTAACATGTTTAATTCTATATTCAGTTTGGAATTAATAATTTATGGCCGAGATAAAAAAGCTCTAATAAGTATTTGCATGATCAATCAAATATCTTCACGATTGATAAGTTTTGAATTTTTTATTTTTTCAAAATATGAAAATGAAATTTATCTTAAAGAACATTTAGTTACATTAGTGACAATAGACATGGATCTGGTTATGGAGAAAATGTGTTCATATGTTTCTTCCAATCGTTATGTTAAAAGTGAAAAGGTCTTACCAGATAGTTATTTTCTTCATTGTTTTACCTTAACTTTCGTTAAGGTTCTGTGTATACTTTGCACTACTTGCATATGTTTATTTTCCTTTGCAATATAATTTCTGACGTAGTCGATCTCAATTTTATCCAGACACAAATATCAGAATCTTAAAAAGGGACAAAGACATGACATGAACGCTTTCTCTAAATGTTTAGGACATACCTCTAGCGATAAAAGTAACATTATGTAATACTCGGCCCAGATGGTTTCCGATACATATTGTGTACATGTGGAAGTCAGATTCTTTCTGAATTGCCACAGTAGACGTAGCGTTATATTGGAAGAGATCGTTGTCTTGATGTATAGTCCAGTCACCAAGATTTATGCTTTTGTTGTACCATTCTATACTTGAATTTGGATTAGATACAAAAACTACGGAAACTGTTTCATTTGCACCAATTTTTGTTCCAATTTTTTCCTCCAACACCACATTTTTCGGTTGACCTAAATAAATATAATTTTTTTAAATTAAAACTTACACTTAAAAAGTCATTTAAAGTTGAATCTCATGATACATTTTGTGATAGTAATACGATAAAAAATGTTCAAATGTAATATTATTATTTATTAAATTTCAGGTTAATTTTACGATTCATTTGAAACAAGTAAGCAATATCATTTTACATGTTCTACTAGCTTACACTGAATATTGAACTGAGCAGACCAATTTGCCTTTTCCTTGATACCATTTGCTGCTTCTACCAAAAATTGCCCGGAACTTTCGCACTGCAATCTGGGTAATCGAATTGTATAGTTATGGTCACTTTGGTTAAAATGTAAATATCCGGATGCAAAGACTGTGGAATTAACTGTTAAATTAACTGCTGGATTGCCGTCAGTTGTAAATGTAACCTGTACGCTATCTCCTTCAGTAAAAGTATACTCAGGTGTGTTTTTCGTTTTAAATGTTTCATTCACTTCGACAGAAACGTTGGTGATTGACGGAGGATCTAAAATACAGTATTTATTTGTCAAATATTAAACAGTTTACTGTACATGCTGTAAATGAATAAGTATTCGAGGAGTGGTTATATTATTAGAAATCGATAATTCTCCTCATTAGAGATTTAAATGCCTAAAATAAGCAGATCTCTGGCATAATGAAGATTTATTTTTGCTTCCGAATTTTTGTCCATTCTCTCGTTTAATTTGATTAGCCCAGAAAAATGAATATCGAAGACTTAGTTCTAAACAGGAAAATGGTTTAACTATAATTCACCAGGACCCTGTCCTATCGTTAAATGATTCGTGGGTTATCAGAAACATACAAATAATTTTAGAAACACAAAACAATACTTACAATGTAAAGTTACACTGATAGTTTTGCTTAGAAGTTTTGAAGTATTCGTATGATGTGTTGCAGTACACTCACGTCGTCCAGCTAATTTTACATTTCGGGTTACATTCTGCTGAACAAATTATGGGACCAAGCTGTTCGCCTGATATAAGAGTAACACTATCCTCTGATCGTGATATATTTAATTTCTCTGGCCCGTCTGAAAATAAGGTCAAGTATAATATTTGATATAAATTTCACATTACTACATTGCACGAATTTATGCATACATCGAAAAAAGCTCTACCAACAGATCATTACAGGTAGTCCCGAACTCTGCAAATCAGAAAGTTAAACCCCAAAAAGAAAGTGCGGGGCTGTAAAGTTAAAAACAGAAACTTGATATAGAAAGTTTTTAAAAAATCGCATCGTATTCCTTTTTCTGTCTAAGAGACATGTAGAAATGTAAATAAACGTCAAACATTTGGGGTTATTTTAAAAAATGTTCAGGGCTAGAAAAGAATACACTTTTATCATCTGTCTAAATAAGAGGGAAATTAAATAAATTTTCAAGAAATCCCATAAAGATTTGGAAATGTTTAAAAATTATGAATAAAGAAATAACCGTTAGGGTTAACCAACACTTTATTGCCGACAAACTATGTCAATTTTTTTGTCAAAATATGAAAAAAAAATCTTTCCAATGATAACAGAGAATGTTAAACTTTTTTCATAAATGGGTTCATGAAACCTATGAGTATTTGACAAAGTAACTAAAAGCTTTAAAAACTTTAATCTAGGGTTAACCTACATAAAGCGCAAAAAAAGTCAAAGTTAGTTATTCAACAAAATGCAGATTCTTACAAAAAAATTTCCCAGATAATATATTTTTCTCATAAAAAAGCTTCTAACAAATTTTTATGAAAGTCCATGAACATATGACAAAGCCTTTAAAGTTTGAGCAAAACTGTAACCTAATGATAAATCTTGGGCATGTTTGGTGTGAATGATGATAAGGACGACGACGATTACATTGCAACTATTTTGGTGACACATACGAGACAAGTATTGAAATTTTGATGCGAGATGTTTTGGAATAAAGTTAACGGATGGAAATAAGGGTTTTGTTGACCTAACTAGACATTACCCTAACAAAATATCAAATAAAGGCTCTTGACAATCTGTAACACTGACCTAATTAAGCGATGTCATCCTTAGTCTTAATACATCAAGGATTTATTGCAAAGATTGCATACAAAAAATAATTTTGTTTGATGATTAAGATCTTGTCACAAGGTGTATAGTTAACTTTTCGTTTCTTGATGAGGAAGTGCTTTTGGCTCTTTTTGGTATTTACCTTTCACAACTATTTTAAAGACAGAATATGGAATATATATGCTAGAAAGATACCATTTACACCTTTTTTGGATTGTGCACTGCATAATTTCTCGTTACTGTTGCCACTTGTTCACTAGATTTCCGTAGGGCAGGCAATGGTTCTTAAAATAGTGTCTTGCTTTTCCTTTTTTTATAAAACGGAGTGTAGACAAAATCCAATAGTAAAACAACCATTAAAATGCTTAAATGTCACTGACTGCGTACGAAGTGTAGATCTGTTAGCGTCGGTTTGCACAAAAGTTTCTGTCTTTAATGATCCCGACTTACAGCTTGTTAGTAAACTTTTGCAGCGGGGATACATATATTACAAGCTTCTCAGATTATCACCGCTACAACGATTAAATACAAAAAATAGGCTGTAGGTGTAGAGTTATGATACGACAGGGGATATCACAGCGCACATTCTATATTAACATTTCATATACAGCATATAAATCTGGGTATGATCCACTGAATCTCTCTGTTCAAACTTATCCCTAAAGGGAAAAGGTTCGACGTTGAAGTCAGAACATTAAACTTAGTTTTTATTGGTACATTTATTAATGGATTATCGTTTCCTCACACACATAATGCACCCATCTTGTTTTTATGCATTTTAATTGTAATGCAACACAGTTTTTAATTCATGGATGCTATCTCGTGTTGAGAGGCTCTTGATGTCTTATCATCAGTAATCTCACATTGAGCTTGATTTCAGTAACTGCGATATCTTCATTTTGGGTGTTTTTATTTATTGTAGTTCAGGCACTCTCTTGTCAGATTGATTTTTATAGTAACTGTTTTTGTTTTCTTTAGTTTATGTCTTTTGACCAATAGTTTGGGGTGGATTGGGTACCCATAGCAGTATTATTTATGTATACACATTTTTTTTTAATTTAGGCGATTTATAGCTCATCACAAGGAGTGGCGTTTCACCCTTGTTGAAGGCCTAGCATAGACCTCTATCTTTGCAAATGCTTTATGTTTTTTTCGTGGTTGGAGTGCAGTCACTCTGACATTTACCCATATCTTTTTAATTTCATATGAAAACATATATATTGTACATGTTATGTCATTCAAGAAAAAAAACTTCCATGAGGAGTGAACGTTTGGACTTATGAAGACTGTATTAAAAAATCTTTCCGCAGTAACAGTTTCACTGTATCTATCAAATATTTCATTAAAATATTCTCCCATCGGTCTAATGATAACAAAATTAGCTGTTCGTTACGATCATCTTGAAAGCTAAACATCCATTCAAAATTGCAGTTAAATTGATACAGCGATTTTGCCAAGAGAATTGAAAAGTTTCAACCAGGCAGAAGGTTCTGTCGACCAAAGTTTTTAATTCAATCGGCAACAAATATTTGGTAGACGACAGTCTTGACAACATTTTTAGCAAGTTCTGTAGGTATTGGCTGAGTTATAAAGAGTTGTATTCCAACCATGTTGAAGGCTTTGTGGAAACCTCTATATTCGGCAATTCTCTTCATTTTCCTTCCTCGTTGTTGTGGTGCAGTCTCTTTGACATTTAGTCTTTCCATTGCATTTTTAGTGAATTTCCCATTGGGTCCAATGATTAAATCCGTCGGGTTGTGGCTGGCATCTTGGATGTACAATGCACAATGCCATGTTGGGCAGAGGACCATCCATTTATCCAGGTAAGGTTCATATCAAGTTCTATTACGATTTTATTTGAAGGGAAGAATGAAATATGAACAAAGTTTCATAACTACATCATGCACAATGCCAACAACGCTAGGTCAAATAGAACAAACAATTATGATTAATCGGTAACACCACTGTATTTTAAATCACAGAAACAACAATTGCCATATTCGAGTAAAAGCGCCTATTATATACCACATCTGTTCCCATTTGTCTACCAATGCCCAGAACAGTAGGGTAATTAGGAATTTGTTTGACGAGAAGGCTATACAACACCGAAGGATCGCGTAAAAGGGAAACAACTCGATAGGCACGTCAAACTCGAGAAGACATAACACGATCGAAAAAATTAACAACAAACTAATAATTTACATATATCTATGAATAATGCAGACCGCATAAAAAGCAAGGGTTAACTAAATTGATTCGGTAGGATAATCACTTCATGCCGCTTTAAAGATACTAGGTAAATTTAAATATTATAACATCACTCTTCAGGAAAAAGATTTGTATCATCTTAATACGGATATCCTATGTCAACTATGTTTGGGATGTCGACTGCAAAAAGGCTTGGAGTGATGACTTCAACTGGTAAGCAGAAAATCCTTCTCTAACCTTTAAAACACAACTAATGCCAAATAGAATGCTGTTCTGCTACTAGAAACATCTCAAAAGAAGGAATCATTTTTATAATATCCTCCTTTTTATATATGTTTTATGATTCGATGTGGTGTTGTACAACGTACATGTACATGTATGTCTCATTTTTCCCGACTACAATATGTTGGTATAATCTTTTCGGAAAACAACTATGAATTAGATCACTTAATTTAATTTGTGAAGTGCGTATGGTTTGGCTGTGTAAAAGGTTAAAGATATTCTGATGTTGTTACAAGAGATCTTGAATTAAAAATTTCCTTTTAATCTTTGGATATCTTTACTATCCACATTAGATTAACGGTAACTTCTGCATAATTAGTGTCGTAATATTGACATGCCGAAAAATATCAAATATTCATTTGTACTCCGTGCGAAATGGGTACAAACGCTCGACGAAGCATCGCGACATGTTACCCGTTTCTAAAGCCCGTTTTGTCAACAGCGAACAGAAATATATTTTTTCATAAATTATGCCGATGATGCATGACTGCACTTGCCTATCTTTAAATGAATTTACTCGCCAACAAAGAGATTGTTATACTTTTATTTGAATTTTCATTTTTAATTAAAATTCAACAAGATTTGACTAAAAAAGAAAATGTTTCTACATTAAGTGTATAAAGAAGCAAAAATGTCCAACATACTCACGTTAAAGCGTTTGGGTCAAGGCATAAACTTATTTTATTTTAAGTTTAAAACATTTTATGTACTACATGAAAGTGAATCATACTTAACTTGCACAAAATAACTCAAATTGAGTCTGATCTCAAATAAAAAATGTCTTTGCAATCAACTTGTCCGATTTTTTTCTGCTTTTGAGTCATAGTTTAGTTTGAGCTTAACAGTGTTATAGCAATAAAAAAAACAACTAGCAAAATAACATAAACTCTTGAAATGTCAAAAAATATATAGTTGAATTGCTTAAAACATGTCTATGCAATTACTTAGAGAAGACATCTAACGTTATTATGTTACTTTGCTCAGAATCCATACCGCGGTCATCAACAGCAGTACATGATATGTTAGTTCCAGTGTTCTGTTTCGACACGTGTTTAATCACCAGAGTGCCATCTTCTTTCCGTCCTCCCTGGAAGCCAGAAAACTTGTAGTTAAGACTTGAAAACACACCAATAGGCCATCGCTGAACCCTTGATTCACATGTTAAACGAATTTTATCCCCAACAAATGGATTTTCAGGTTGTAGTGAAAGCACAGGTCTTGTCGGCTTTCCTGAAAATGACGAATAAATACATGTAAACAAGAAAAACGGTCAACTTTCGCAAGTTTTTATAGACTACACTTTATAGAATACCTTGTAGTTGTAGTCCAATGTTTTTTCGCATTTAAAACCTTTTCACAACAGATGGAATGCATTGGTTTTTCAAACATAGCCTTTTTGTCTGTATTAAGTGAATTACTTTTTTGTCTTATCTTTATGCATTACGCAATCAGGATCTTTTACAAAGCTATATTCTTGTCACTATATAAATTACGATTATCTTAACAAAATTAAATAGTTCACAGGAAGACTCCAATCAAATTGCATTTGCTCTTTCTTTTATATACTGCGTGCTGAATGTAGGAGCAAATGCTATTTTTGGATAAGAAATTATTTTATTTCTTTATTTACAGAATAATCTAACATAGAAAAAATACTAACCAAGTACAGTTACATTCATAATAGTTGAAAAATGCCTTGAATCGTTTTTAGGATGGGTAGCAGTACATTGATATGTCCCGGCATCCCCCTTACTGATCCGCTTTGCTAATAACGTTCCATTTGTTGTTATGTTCCTGATACCATTCTTTTTCCATCTAATTTTACATTTAGGGTTACATTTTGCTGAACAGGTTATAGGACCAAAGTTATCGCCTAACACCAGAGAAACAGATTTACCATATGGTGTAACTGTAACATCCTCGGGACCGTCTGTAAATACCATTAAATAAATACATTACATTTACAGGAAACCATGCCAACATGAACAAAGGGGTAAAACTAGAAGCAAGCGGAAACCCGTTTTTAATGAATTCGAAATTGTCGACCAGGGTTTCTGTCATAAACTTAATCATTACCGGCTAGGACAAATCCAAATTAAAGTCCACAAAAACTATGACCAAATGTTCTCGAAAATTAAAATAAATTTTCACCTAAAATTATTGAAAAATATATTAAAGTACAATTATGGTCGTCTTAGGAGGTAGACATCCGAATTGTCAACATGTGAGGGTTGTTATCTCCAGGGCTTTTCAGAGGGGAAAACAATCTTTAAAAGTCGACAATTTGAATTCCAACCGACTAATATGGCAATCATTATTTTATTTATTCGAACAATTTAATAAGCAAAAAGTTTTTATAGCAACCTAGCAGAAGCATGTTTGGGGTTGTCGATTGTGACAATAATATTGTACATACTTCCCGTCGTAATAGTCGCCACCTAGCGGGAAAATGTTTTGGGTTGTCGAGGGTGACAATACTATTTAACAACTTGTTGTGCCCACCTAGTAGGTAATGTTTGGGGTTGTCGAGGGTGACAAATACTGCAAATACTATTACACAACTTGTTGCCACCTAGTGGGAAATATTTAGGGTTCTTGAGGGTGACAATAGTATTATACAACTCGATTGTTAGGAAATTGTGCGGTTGTCGAGAGAAACGCCGCAATTGTAAAAGATCACGTGACATCAGATTGAACTAATCATAAAGACATTTTTGCAGGGAGGTTTAATAATATCCTATTGGTTTGTTTTTAAAGGGATTTGTTCATTGGCTTTAAAATACCATATACATTATTTAAAAGTTAATTCATATATACGATAAATCCTATGCCAATATTAAACCAGGAAATAGGTCCAGACAATATTAACATCTCATAACGCACAAAGAAAAATTATAAAATCAGCTCAACCAAATAAAACTAATTAAACCAACAAGGGGATGTCTATAAACTGTTATTAGATTTCATTGTATTACTATGCAAAATAGAAAAAAAACTCTATACCCATATACACTGTCTATATAGAATTGACGTAACCAAGCAAAAGGAGGTATCATTCCTTTAGTCAATACTCATAGAGTCTAAAATATTCATAATACCAAAAAAAAAAAAAAAAAATTTCGCCGAGAGCACATGCAATAATTATAATACCGTCATAATATAGCTGGAATACCTTTCGAAACATTTTAATCCGTAATACTTTGAAACTCACAGAAAATATCTAGCGTTTTTATTTCACTTTGTTCAGATTCCATGCCGAAGTCATCCACGGCCTTACAATATATATGAGTCCCGTTATCTGATTTGGATACATTATGAATCGTCAGCGTGTCATCCCTGTGCTCTCCTTTAGTACTGCCATGAAATGTGTAGCGGAGTTTCGACAAAGTAGTCGTAGATGTAGGCCAGC
>JAULBM010319251.1:0-13638 GCA_032357055.1 Geukensia granosissima | reverse complement strand
CTGGGTTCTAGCTCATTTACTTCATATTTCCGAGGACAATAGCAATACTTATATACAAAATTTTCATCACAGTTTATTCTACAGCTACTGGAGGGGACAATATAATATTTGGTTCTCCTTTATGAGGTTCTAGGTCGACTACTGATTGTCATGGTCCTTCGTTTTGAGATTTTGAAAAATCATATAAAATTACGAATCAATATGCTTCAAACCATTGACTTTGATTGTCAAAAACGTCGATTTTTGGAACATTTAGTACAAAAATGGTGCACATATTTACGCGATTGAGACTAAAATCAATACTTTTATATATATCTTAATAATTTAAATAAGAAAATAGCCGATTTGATTGTAACAAATACAGACAAAGTCCTCACAAACAACCAATCTAACCGCCTAGAGAACAGACAAAATTGTCCCAGTCCAAACAAAAACCACCAAACCCTATTCGACAACAACCCACCTAAAAGGGCCCCAGTCCAATAAACAACACACCTTTCCTACAAAGCGAAATTTGCCTGGTCCTATCAAACAACCCAACTATCCAATCTTGGGAAGGGGCCCCAGTCAAGAAAACATCCCACCTATCAAATCCAGGGAAATCGACCCTTGTCCTAACAAACAACCCACCTATCCAATCCAGACAAACTGACACCTGTCCTCACAAACAACCCACCTATCCAATCCAGAGAAACTGACCCTAGTCCTGACAAACAACCCACCTATCCAACCAAGGGAAACTGATCCTAGTCCTAACAAACAATCAACCTATCAAATCCAGAGAAACTGACCCTAGTTCTTACAAACCATCAACCTATCAAATCCAGGGAAACTGACCCTAGTCCTATCAAACAACCAACCTTTCAAATCCTGGGAAACTTATCCTAGTCCTAACAAACAACCAACCTATCAAATCCAGGGAAACTGATTCTAGTCCTAACAAACAACCAACTTATCAAATCCAGGGATCAAATCCAGGGAAACTGATTCTAGTCCTAACAAACAACCAACCTATCAAATCCAGGGAAACTGATTCTAGTCCTAACAAACAACCAACTTTTCAAATCCAGGGATCAAATCCAGGGAAACCGATTCTAGTCCTAACAAACAACCAACCTATCAAATCCAGGGAAACTGATTCTAGTCCTAACAAACAACAAACCTATCAAATCCAGGGAAACTGACCCTAGTCCTAACAAACAATCAACCTATCAAATCCAGGGAAACTGCCCCTAGTCCTAACAAACAACCCACCTACCTAATCCAGAGAAACTGACCCAAATCCTAACAAACAACCCACCTACCCAATCCAGGGAAACTGACCATTGTCTTCACAAACAACCCACCCATCCAATCCATGGAAACTGACCATTGTCTTCACAAACAACCCACCTATCCAATACAGACAAACTGACCTCTGTCCTAACAAACAACCCACCTATCCAACCCAGACAAACTGACCCTATCCTAACAAACAACCCACTAATCCAATACAGGGAAACTGGCCATATCTTAACAAACAATCAACCTATCCAATACAGGGAAACTGACCCTAGTCCTAACAAACAACCCACATATCCAATCCAGGGAAACTGATCGTAGTCCTAACAAACAACCCGCCTATCCAGTCCAGAGAACTGACCATAGTCTTTACACACAATCCACCTATCCAATCCAGGGAAACTGCCCCTTGTCATAACAAACAACCCACCTATCTAATCCAGGCAAACTGACCCTACTCCTAACAAACAACCAACCTATCCAATCCAGGGAAACTAATCGTAGTCCTAACAAACAACCCACATATCCAATCCAGAGAAACTGACCCTATCCTAACAAACAACCCACCTATCTAATCCAAGAAAACTGCTCCAAGTCCTAACAAACAACCCACCTATCCAATCCAGGGAAACTGTCCCTAGTCCTGACAGACAACCCACCTATCCAATCCAGAAAAACTTCCTCTAGTCCTAACAAAAAACCCGAAATCTACTCCAGACAAATTGACCCAAGTCCTAACAAACAACCCATATATCTAATACAGTGGAACTGACCCTAGTCATAACAAACAACCCACTTATCAAATCCAGGCAAACTGATCCTAATCCTAACAAACAACCCATATAAAATACAGGGAAACTGATCCTAGTCCTAACAAACAACCCACTTATCAAATCCAGAGAAACTGACCCTAGTCCTAACAACCAACCCTCCTATCCAAACCAGACAAACTGACCATAGTCGTTACAAACAAACCACCTATCCAAACCAGACAAACTGACCATAGTCTTTACAAACAAACCACTTATCCAAACTAAACAAACTGACCAGTCTTTACAAACACACCACCTATCCAAACCAGACAAACTAACCCTAGTCTTTACAAACAACCCACTTATCCAAACCAGACAAACTGACCATAGTCTTTACAAGCAAACCACATATCCACACCAGACAAACTGACCATAGTCTTTACAAACAAACCACCAATCCAAACCAGACAAACTGACCGTAGTCCACTTATCCAATTTAGGGAAATTGACCCTGTTTCTAACAAACAACCTAACTAACGAATCCAGTGATTTAAATGCGGTTTCGATATACTTTGAATTAAGAAATCATTGCTTTCATTAATTTTTGTGGTTTTGAAACTTCAGAAAAAAAATGCGATTTATAAATGCAATTTTAGAAAATCTGTTTGCACATATAGTTAACAGGTGTAACAATGCGAGTTATTATTTTTGCCATTGTCACCTAGTCGCATTATTTTTAATTACAATACCTCGCAGTTATATTCTGAATTTACAGTATTGAGCTACAGTGTATGAATCGGTCATATAATTTGAAAATCAGCCAGTAAAAACGCTTCGACAGTCAGTTGGCTGGTTCTCTCCCCTTACATCCGGGTTACAGAGTACCCTCGCATCATTTGTAATATGACAAAATATATCTAGTCAGCGAACCATTCTACGAAGTTTCTTGGTAATGGAAAGCTTAAAAGTACAAGATCATACTTAAGTACACCAAACGAAATTTGCCACAACAGAAGCGAATCTATATCAAAAGTTTTGCAATGAAATATATCATATTATATATCGTTGGAATTCTAAATTTTGCCGCAACTGAAGCTGTACATTGTAGTTAAAAATCAATTTTACCTTAAAATAAAAAATCCCACACAGTGTGTAATGTTAATTTGTTCGAGTTGGCGCCATTTTGTTGTTGCAACCAACCATTTTTGCGGGTAACAAGACAGGTTTTCAAATTTTGGGTTTTTTTTTTTTTTTTTTTTTTTTTTTTTTTGGGGGGGGGGTTACCAACAAGGCTATGAAAACATTCCATTTTTAAGACAGATTTTTTCAATATCAAAAATTCAACATCGACGGTTAATGGGGAAGTTTTTTGTGGTGTGGAAAACTAAAATTTTAATCGGAGGATGAATTGCAGTAGAAATTAGAAGTCCAATGATATATAACATGACATACTTAATAGATGAATTTCCAATATACATAGACTTTTTCGTTTGTTGTACTAAAATACATTGTACATGTACATTCGACATCTATTAACACGAGGTTTTATAGAATTAAAGTTTAAAAAAATACGATTTGGAATGAATTGTGGAAACAGTAAGAATATTTGGCGGCCATTTTTGATTATGGTCCGGATACCTTAAACTGTTGTCTTAAAGAAAGATATATTGTAAAGGTTATTTACATGCAGTATTTAAATTTCTTTAGTGATAACGTTTTCAGTCACATCTGCTTTAGTCGGTAAAGATTAACTTTTGTCTTTTTATCTTAAAATTTCTGGAATGGATTGTTTTCACGAAAACACGATAACATAACACACTTGCAGAAATTTGGAGGTTATGCTTTTGTTGAGTAATCTTAATGTATATTTTTAAAAATTTAAACAAATATCGGCTGTCATCCTGCAAATATCATATTCGTTAGATAATATTAGTTTATTGCGGAAGTAATCCAAGAAATGTGGTAATAGAACACATCCTCTTTTATTGGGGAATTAATCAAAGTTTTGTGGTAATAGAACGCCTTCTCTTTTATTGCGGAAGTAATCGGAGGTTTGTGGTTTTACAACAGCTTCTTTTTTGTTGCGGAAGTAATCGAACGTTTGTGATACCTGTAATAGTTTATCAGTATTCATATACGGATGAATGAATTGGTGTTAAATGTGATGAAGCTGTTGTAAAGATTAATACTGCTGTTTAGTGAAAGAACACCACGTTTTCTGGACTAGAGCATATTTATGAGTGATGATAAATGAACCATTCTTTGTACTTGACCGAACGATGAGCTGGATCTTAAACGTCATAGCCTATAAGAAGACATGCCATTAACCCAGCCATATTATGTTGACTCTTGGCCGACCAGTTTTTGCCTCTTTCACTTATGCTGCGTGCTTAAAAGAGAAGCAGTAAATACCAATTTTAATGTCTTTTATATGACCGTCGTGGATCGAACCTACAACCTTCCGCACTCGAGACTAGCTGACCATTTCACCACTCTGCACTTTAAGAAATTCAGCTTAAAGGAGTGAAAAACAGGGTGACAAGAAGAGGAGCACAACTAGTGCCCTCTGAAACCCGACCATCTGCTTGAAAACTTTTCCACCTAACTGGAAAACTATATTGTCAATCATTTTTATGATATCCTCCCTTGATACATTTTGTTCTCTGATATTGTTCGGCATTGAACATAGCCTTAGATAATTCCGGACTCAAAACGTGGAAATATACGGGAAGAGAAATTGCGTGAAATTTCAAAACACTGGGGTAATTGAGAATCCAATCAATGGCTATTTTTACCGTAGAAAACATCAAAACCAATGTTTGCTGATTTTTTATGGATGGATTTGATTCGTTAAAAATGAATTATCTAGACTAGCCGTCTGAAGAGTATAGTTTGAATACATTAATTTTGGCCAGACTAAATCTGTCAAATACTTGGCTAACTTGATAGAAAATGAAAATTAAAGGCAACACACCCTTGATATATTTACCGTTTATCTTTTTGTTTTACTTCAAGTATCTTGGGTTACATTGAAAAAATCAAATAGATCAACCACAACTTTCATATGACATATAAAATATATTTCATTACAAATAATGATTGCCACAAAATTTTGAAAATACAAAATAATTTTATTAAAAAGTAGTCAAATCTAATTTAATATATGTTAAGCTGCAACTCACTTTTTCAGAAAATTCCTCATTCAGGTAAAATATTTCCGAAAATGAACAAAACAAGAAAACGTGCTGCAAGATTATTTCTGGCATATAAGTACGTGTGTTCTCGAGAAATTACTCATTCCTTATAATTTTTTATAGCGCTATATCTTCTCAGTTATTGATTTTGGTGCCTTGACCACGAGTTTTCATTTAAGAGTGTTGGTTTTATTAAGGACTGAAGACTACCTGCAATAATTCATTAAACCTCGGCGAACTGTTGTATTATGGGGAGGGGGGAGTCCTAGTAACAGGTAAACCTTATCACATGCACTGCGTCGAGTGCATCCATTTTTATTTGGTAGAAGTCTCTTTGGATCAAACTAGAAATCACTTAACAGCATAACAGTGGGTGTAAAATTTCTCTTCTATTTCTGTTTATTACTAAAATCGTTGAAAATAAAAGTTAAAAACACACGTAGAAAGGACTTCCCTCAACAAATACTGGATCCACTTAAAATGGCTAATCAAAAAAATGAATACTTATAACGACATATTCCATAAATTCCTGTTCTGTTTATTGTTACTGAGTTATTAATATGACTACTAAACTCGACTTCTGTAAGAAGACCTGCGTCAGTTAAAAAACAATTGTGAACGTTTACAACAATTCAGTGAACATTAAGTATTTATGATTTCTCCCGCCACGACATCCGTGATGGATCGATCCATCTTTAGATAAAACAATTTTGTTTTGACATTTTCTGAATCCGTTGTATTCGGTTTGAATCAAAGATGACAATGTAAAAGTATTGAAATGACAAAACAAACCTTAGCACCGAATGACTTTTAGGGGGAGGCGGTGTAGAATGAAAAAGTTTGAATTTGAAAGAATAATCTGGTCTGACAGTTGCCCTTTGAAGAAAAAATAGGCTGATAAAATTTCTTATGTAAACCATACAAGGACGAAATTGTCTAATTCCTTTAAATCATTGTGGCCGAGAAACTAATTCCAACCACCTAAAGGTAAATGCTATATGTTTCTTAACATGAAAAAACAAACAAACAAACAAACAATCGAACGAACGAACGAACAAAAATCAAATTGAACATGGACAACAAATTACAGTGTATAGTTATCATCTGCACCAAAAAGTTAACACCTCTGGCTGACTCTGCAAAGTCTTGTTTCTGACTATCGAGCAAATTTATTCTTATTGAAAGATGTATTAAAACAGAAAAAAACTGCAGCATTCTAAAGTGAAAAAATTTGTGCATTATAATACGAATTTCACCAATATCTAAGACAAAGGACCTACTCCTGCTTGGATTATTTTATTCCGGATTAACTTAATCTGTATCAAGTCAGATTAAAGATAAATCTGTGCGTTTACAGTGTCATGGATTCTGTGGCTTTACGAAACATGGATAAAAACAGTGCGCAAAGAATTTAAAACACTAGTAGTTTTTTATCCATATTGTTCGTTCATATAACAGATAAAATCTGTTTTAACTTCACTTTTGCGGATTCACTTTTGGAAAAAGAACATGTAGGGTAAATGTCAAAAAGACAATTCTCCATCTCCGTAAGAAACGGAGGAAATTATTGAATTTTAAGATCCTTACAAGACCTTCAATAACGGTTGAATCCCGTTTTATTGTGACAAGCTCTAGATACACCAAACAAATTAAACGCATGTACGTAAAATTAAGCCAATCTTGCCTATGTGTAAAACTCATAAAAACCAAAAATCAATCTGAAAGAATAAGACCACCCAATGATTTTTTATTTGGGACAGGCACATACTACATGTGGCGGGGTTAAACATGTTTTGCTGGATCCGAACACTTATCAACATTTTGGGTTAAAAACAGTTGTATCTGAATAACCTTGATGTTGATCAAGTAAATTCAGATTGATCCAAACAGAGTGAAAGTTAATCCGAATTAACGATTGCAGGGTTAACAGGGTCGTAGTCTAAGTCTGCAAAAACCATGGTTGTAATGCAACAGTGTTTATGACATTGATTTTGACTGGATGACATCAAAATTTTCATGGCGTGAAATCCAGTAAATAATCCTGCACAAACCCATAGCTTATTGCCTTTTTAATGTTCAGATTGACATTATTTATTCATTTGTATAAGTATCGAATTAATATTATTGTTTTTGAAAATTTGCCGTTAAAATTATTGAAATGATGGTCGCACATAACTGTTTGTTGAGTTCTCTAACGCGTAGCCAGTACATCCAGCTTGCTAAAAGTTCAGATCGTCAACTGATATCGTCAAATCTTCAAATACAATAGTGTTTACTAATAATAACAAAGATATGTTCTGAACTGGTCTGAATGTCTTCCAGTAAATTTACAAAAGTTTCAATTTCATTAGTACATCACCATATCTAAGAAAACAAAATCTTGGACGCTTTCAGTGATCATCAGACTTCCTTAATTGTATCCTTAGAATGACATTGAGGTTAAGATCATACAAATATTCACCGAATCGTGCATATCATAGCAACTTCATAACAAGTATCAAAAACTTGATCTTACTTTCAGCCTTAATCTAAAACTGACGTCAAGGTCACAGAAGTTTTATCCATTATATACGTGTTTTCCCTTAAAACCTCAAAGCAAGATGACTTTATTTAGGTGCATACCATACATATTGCTTCCTTCAAGTTTCATAAAGCTATCGTGTTTAGTAACTTAATAAAAAGAAACCTGAACGTAGCACGGGCGCGGACGTAAAGATGGACACGACGCCAAGACATTCTAATGATCTTTCTGAAACAGAATTTAAGTACGAAAGAATGACAATGGAAAATAATGAATTCAGTACAATCACGCCTTGCTGAAAAAGTCGTCCCGGTTGTAAATTTTCAATTTACTCTCTTCATTAACGATTGTCAATAACCTGTTTTATGGTCAAATGGTGTAAAGAAAACGATTTTTTTACTTTGATAACGTCTAATTGTTTACTAGCAAAGATGATAGATGTAGAATTAATTTTTTAGAGTAGATGTCATATTTTAATTTCAAATATTTTTTTTTTTATTTTCATGGTTTATATTTTATATAAAAATTTGTTGAAAATGGTTTCTTTAACAGCTCAAAGACTAAATAAAAAGGTAGATCAAATGAAAATACAAAAATCTATCTAGAATCGTGCAGTTCAGAGACAAGGCAACAAATAAAAAGACTGAGGTCTTAACAATGGGTTCCACTGTTTGTCAACTACCTGCCCAAAATCGTAGGTTCTCTCCAGATACTCTGGCTTCTTCCATCAGTAAAACAAACTGACCGCCGCAATATGGTTGAAATACTGCTAAAAGTGACGTTAAACTCCAATCAAACAAACAAAATGAATTGAAAATTGGAAAATAACACTTACAAAAAATAAACTGAAATTTTTCACAGGATTTCCCTAATGCAGTTATGGCTCATCTTGTTCCTGTTTTTAAATAAATCAGGTAAAACATTTGCCATTTCATCATGGAAGCCATGTTTCCCGTCAGAACATAAACAAGAATACTTTATTAATGATATTCTAACGACGCTTTCTTTTCAGTAACATTATCCTAGTAACTCCATAGGGATAATATTTCCACTAGTGAAACAGGATCTGTTAACCCTTCCGGAGCATCTGAGCCCATCCCGTATTTATGGAATAGGTTTAAAGGTTTATGTTTTTTATGCCAAAGTTTATCTTCTGCTCGCTTTTCTTTTACCAATGGTTTTCCATGTCATTTTTGTACGTTTTTGGATAACTTCCAAAATACAAAATTTCCAATCTTGAATAAATATGGAAACTTTTGGGTATGCTATATGTACATTTTAACGAGTAACCTCTCATCAGTGGCATTAGAACCGAAACATAGGAAGTCAAAGGTCAAAATATAACAAAAGAAACACTCAAATCCAAACAAATCGAAATGGGAAGCCAAATCGGACGGCAGGGACAACTACTAAGTGCAATACCTTTCTGTATTGTCAGTGCTTTCGAACTTAAGCAATTGCAGCAAAACATTTTTTGATAAATTCATTTGATAAATTTAATGTCAGACAAAGTTATTTTAACTATAACAAAACAGAATAAAGAATTGCAAATGAAAACCATGATTCAAGTCAAAAAGAAACGAAACGGGATTAGAAATCTTTATAATGGACCTACATATTTGCTTCATTTATATAGTTTAAATCTATTTGGAAGACTAACTCTAGACCAAAGGATTTTAAAACGTAAGAAATTACAAATACAATTTGAAAAAAGGCGAATATATTTGTCGATTTTTTTTGTCTTGGCTGGGTCTTTCGCACAGGCTTCATTTCAATAAAAAGAATTCGATGAAATACGAAGGGCATGCAGACAGAAATTGTTAAGTCAGAAGACAAGCAAGACCAACAAACGAACCAAAAGGCAACAATAGTACACAAAACACTACACTAAAACCTTCAGCTAGATTGACTTGGCCTGCATGGTGGCCATTGACAAGGCGAGCTTTAAAAGACAGAGTAAAGTAAGCATAATAGCTAAAACGGCTTAGGTTGAATGTGTCGAAAATTAACAACGCATATTCAACCAAAATGGGGTGGTCCTTAAGGATAAGATGTTTCTACTTAGAAGAAAGAATATGGACTTTCAAACATGCGTAATGTTTCAGTTTGTCAAAAGCAGGATATGGTCTAGAACAAGGATGGCAAAACAGCCAGTTGTCTGCAATTTAAAACAAAATTAAAGTTATCTATAAATGTAAATCCTTTGTGTAGACAAAGCTTAGTTTTTGTTTTTTTCACAAATGATGATACTAAAGAAACTCAACTGACTAAATTGAGATTTTAGTCTCAATATCCCTGTTCCCCTGTGACAGCATCAAAGCATTTGATTTTTAAACCCCTTGTTCAACTATCTTACAAGCTTCATTAAAATAAGAATAAAATATCTAACACGAAGGGTGTCACTAGTGGAGCAGGGGTTGCTTACCATTTCGTAGCACCTGAACTCACCCTGGTTTTTGTAGGGTTCGTGTTACTCCAGCTTTAGTTTTCAGTGTAGTGTAAGGTGTTCTATGTTTATCTTTCGTTTCATTGTGTTGGCCATGGTCTTGTCTGTCTTCTGACTTAACGATTTCTGTTTACCAGATAGAGAATGGTCTTTTCCAGTAGAGCAGCGAATAACGCCAAATGTATGCCAACAGTTAGCCACCAGGATTAATCTGCTATAGAACAGTTATTGGAGATGTAATCTTGATTACAATGAAGCCAAGTATGCAATCACAAAAGCGTTTTACATTATACCGAACTAACATTTCCTGGATTTGAAAACGCGGAAAGCAGTTGGTGTTTTAAAGAGTCAGGAACTGCTTACCATTCGGGTCCACTGGATGTTTAAACACCGTTTTATATGATTCATATTGTCTATACATATGTTTATTTTTTTTTAGTTTTCCTAGGTAAGAATTCCAACATAATATGCATAGATAATTTTTTAAGAATAGTTCAGTAATAATCCTTCAAAGAGGACTTATTTAACTCGGATGAAAATGAGCAAAATGTATGCAATTTACAATAAAAATCATCTCATAGTTCGATCACTAGATAGCAATGAATACATCTGCTACTAAAAGTTTGGCAAACTTAAAAATATTTAAGTAACATTCCTTAAATCCTGATTTTGCATTTCTATTAAACATTACCAGAATATTTAATTTTTTCTTTGCCTGTGATTGTTATAGTCAATAAATGCACCACCAACAAGGGACATAACTTGTATCGGATCAATCATTTGTGTATAATCTTTTCAAAATGTTGAGATATCCTCTAAAATTAATGGGTTAATTATTACACATTCGGTATGCAAATTAATAACAAGCAAATAGAATATGAATTTGAAAACTATTATGTGTCGACCCTATATAATTGTTTGATTTTAGCGGTACTGTATTTAATAAACAGACGCAATTATGCTATGTGGCGTTCTAGAAGAATGATACATTTACTTGCATGTATGGGCAAAAAGGGGATTTCTATCTGGCAGTGCTAATTTTAAGCTGAATCTTTTTATTCAAAATGGCGCATACTCATGAAAAACACAACATTTTTTAAGTAAGGTATTTTAATTTAACAAAAGTTTGTTACATCTCTTAAAGCGCAGTTTTCATGTAGTGCCATTTTCAGAGAATTTTTATTTTACATTTACGTCTTTTAATTATTGCCCGTTTAAGAAGTTACGCATTTAAGGGGCTTCTCCTTAAATAGAAATATGTACTAAGTATGTTTACAAACAGTCCATCTCTTTACGTTCAAAAGTACAAAAATTCTTTACGTGGTGAATTGTAAGCACAGTGGAGATGTTGATCTTTTGAAACCCTTTGCCTTTTCAAAAAACAAATAACAAAGGATTATATACTTCATAATTCCGCGATACAAAGAAAACAATGTGAAATAAAAGGTCACATTTCCTCAATCTTAATGCGTTTTCCATATATAGCATTCTCACAAACGAGTATAGAACTTCTACATACAACATGGCTTGACTTTAATTGAGATGACGCACGAAAACGTCAATGGTAAATTCTTATTGCCAGTGGATAGTCTAAAATATCATACTTATGCTACTAGTCAATCGACAGTTTATACTAGGCATGTTAAATTATAGTTAGATGTAATAAAATAATTGTTTATCAATAAATTTATGTGTTTATGCATTTCCTCGGAAAAGAGTTCTATGTTTAACGTTGTGTTTATAGATCTAATAAGGCATTGGTTCACTGCACTTTAGGCAATGGTTCACTGGACTTTTATTTTAACTTCAACTATCCGATGATTATTTTTCTTTTCCTTTTCGTAAAAACCGTTAAATGTGTGGTGTTCATATTTCTAAAAAGCATATGGTCATTGCACTTTTATGACTTCAACTCTCCGATTATTAATTTTTTTTTCTTTCCTCGTTCGTAAAGTCCAATATTTTTCCCGCCTTGTAGGACGCCTGCGGTTACAGACGATCTCTTCACTTACAAAAATGTCTTCCTGTTCATTCGACCAATTTAAATGCGGATAATAAGAATTATATCACAGAGTTTCAACAAAGGCATTACAGCTGATAAAGATGATGATTACAGACATCTTTATACTACAGTTTATTACACAAAAATGTAAATCTTCAGCACCCTGAGATTTAGTGCCATGCGATAAGGTTCCGTCATTTAAAGATCTAATGGCAGACGACTGCCAGAATTCATCAACTTTGACCGATCGATAATCGTAAGTCCACTGTATTATATAAATAGAGCAAAAAATCATAGGTTTAAACAACTTAACAAACCCAACGCCACTGCAGATCAAAACCAAACTAAAATACTAAAATGTACAAACTATAAATCAGGCTAATACACAAAAACTCCAACAAACAGATGGAATTTCGGTCCAAAGCGTTGCAATTATTTGTAGCAATTCTCGCGGCGTATCATTTTCTAAATCTGACTTAGCAGAAATGTTAACCAAAGTTCGATAAGAAATATACTTGGTCATCACTATTAACAATAAGTTTATGATGTTTATGTATCTCAGAGAGTAACATCTTCTTAGCATTGTATGAGCCAAAAAATTGGAAAACCGAGATCCAAAATAGTAAGGATAGTACTCATTTCCTAGCAAACCGAAGTCCTAATCTTGCTGTAGACGTTCTATACCATGTGCAATACAAGTAAAATAAATACCGCAATATAGCGCCAAAAATATGTGATGAATTTCATATCAATCCCGTCTGACAACTGGGCTGCTGAATACCCTTGAGGACCCTGGTCCACCAGCAGTAGCGTTGGTACATGTACATTGGTTTCAAAAATATGTTGATTACCAATGTTGTTTCACTATTGTAAACTTTAGTTTTGCTGCATTTGTATTTTAAAGAGTAATATCTAGTCATCAGTATTAGAACCAAAAAAAAAAAAAAAAAAAAAAGAAAAGCCGAAATAAAAAAATAGCACAGGAAGTACTCATCTCCACCAAACTGAAATAAGACTTTATACCGCGAAGTTATAAAAAAAAACAGGCAAATATGCCAACGGTGCTGGTGAATACCTTGGGGACACCTGGTGCACTAGCTGTGGCATTTTCCAGTGGTGTCAAAAGTTCTCTCGTTTTTGTGAACTTCATTATGCTGTATATGGTTTTCGAGAAATAACTTCTTATCAGCAGCATTTAAATACGATAATACCATTGTTTAATACATATAGCATACCTTAATTTCCCTTATTTATTTAACATTGCTAATTTTGTATTTTCAAACCACTGGGTCCCCGAGGGTATTCACTAGCCGAGTTGTCAGACTTGTCTGCCAAGAAATTTATCAAACGATGTTTTTCAGAAATTTGCTGCATTTGCTAAATTTTTTTTACACTGAAAATACGGAAAGGCCTAGGAAAGTAATGCACGTTGTAGTTGTCCC
>JAULBM010319240.1:0-13638 GCA_032357055.1 Geukensia granosissima | reverse complement strand
CACTTAAATGGATGAAACCAGAGGATTCCGAAAATCTGACAAAAAATCAAAAAGATGAGCAGCGAACATCCTTAAACTGTGTGCTAAAATTTTATATTCTGAAGCTTTAACATTAAACAGCAGATTTGAAATGAAGTACAATTTTTTAATTACATATCAATTCAAACTCCTCTTAAAATCATAACCATTCACACTTAAATAATACAATTTAACCTCATTCTAACAAGCCTATATCATATCTTTCAAACAAATTCTTACTTCCAAACATACAATGGAAACATTTTAAAAAAGGTCTTATTTGGTAATTTCATATCAAATACTTCAACATTTAAGCAAGTTTATAATTACAGGCTCTAGAGAAAATGGGAACCCAATTTTTTGGACTATAAGTCTATGTGGACTTTTAGGTCTAATCAATATTTTCCTTATACATTTATAATGGGAAATGCATCCAAAGAAAAAATTCTTGTCTTATGGTCTTAAAAATAGGGTACTGTAAAAAGTTATATTCTCTGTTTATTAATTTTCATTTTCTTCACGGTTTTCCTTTTTCTACAAAAATGTGTACATGCAAAATGCCAAAATTCATGAAAACATTTCATAGATATTAACAGTGTTCCCCAAAATAAAATCCATGAACATATACAGAAGAATAAATCCCCAAAATTGCAATCCACGAACACTAATAATTTTACAGTACCCATTTTCCTTAAAGTCTGTTATAACATATTATCATAATGAGATATCAACATAGGTTTGATAATTTAAATATTCCCCATCCAAAAGCAAAAGAATAATATAAATACATCTTTACTAATCCTGCCCTGATTTAGCTTCTTTACTAGAACTTTTCAAATTGTCAGACAATTTTCCAGAATTCTTGAGATTTTCAGACATTTTAAAATCAATCTGAGCATAAGAATTAGGTGGAAGTGGACCGGAATCTTCAGCAGTCGAAGCATGTCGACTCTTAACTGGCTGTAATTTAACATCACTACAGTCAATATTCTCTCTAGACCCTAAATCTAATGAAGCATAATTCAATCCTGGTGTCGTCAACTGTTGTTGAGACGACGACAGTGAAGAAGACAAGGTATCACTCGGGAAATTCATTTGCTCATAAGACAATGTCAAATCTGAACAACTATTTCTATTCACTTGAGTACTATCTTTTGCATCTTCATATATTTCTGGTGGCACAACCATGCAAGGCATACTGCTCTTTTTTGTTAATTCCTTGGGACTTGATGCCGACTTTGATGAAGAACTGAATTTCCGACTTCTCTCTGATTTCGTATCTGATGACGGCTCTTCAATTTTAAGATCTTCCAAGGACGAAATACTTTCTTTAAAAACATCAGAAACAGTTTTGTTCTTAGAGTCCATATTCTTTTCAATAATTTCATTATTTTCGGTTTTTAATAATTCATTTTTTACAATATCATCTAATTTTCTATTCTTAATATCCATAATATGTTGTTGTGTTATAATATTTTGAGCTGCAGGTGTAATTCCACCTAACAAAAAACGTTCAGTTGATTTACAAGAAAAATCAAGTCCTACATATTCATCATTCTCCTCCTTTGGCAAGGAAAATTTTGGGGTATTTGTAACAGCTTTATTCTGAACATTTTCAGTTAATTTAGGTTTATTTAAACTTTTTAGACGGTCCTTAGAACTATTTAGTTCAGAAGTTGATTTAATGTCTGACATATCTAAATTATCATTCCCTAATTCATTCTCTAATGAAGTGTCTTTGATGAATGAACGAACACGAGTAGGTGTTTTCATTTTAGGAGATTGTTCCGTCGGATTATCAGGGTCAAAATCCATATATGGATCTAAGTCAATCTTAGTAGCAGAACCGCTGTCTTTAACAGTCTCTATACTTGAACCACCAGATTCATATTCAGTACTGCCAGTACTTGTTTCCCCTTTTGAATTAATAAATTCTGCTTTCCTAGGTGGGATTTGGGGAGCACTTTGTGCAGGAGACTGTCCCAATTCGGAGAGCAACTGCACTGGATCCACAACTTCTCTATTTTGTTCAAGGGAGCCAGGCTCATACTGAAGGTATCCACTATCGTCAGACAATTCTGAACATTTTTCATCACTGTCAGTTTTAGATGATACGTTTTCTGGTTCATATTCCATATAAGGACTACTATCTGTTATTTTATTTACAGATACCAATGGGTCTGTATTTAACACAGACTGGTAAATTTCTGGGCCCAAAGAAAACATGATTGGATTAACTGATGATTCTGATGATGTTAAAACATCGACAACTCCAGGTCTATAATCCATATACATACTATCACGATCATTCTTTAGCTCCTGCATATACTCTGCACTTTTAAGTGATGTTTCTGACCCTTTATGAGTATGCTTTTTGTCTTTTTCTTCAGAACGATTTTTATCATGTTTATCCTTATGTTTTGGTTTTAAGTGCCACGATTTCTTTTCTTTTTTATTGTCACTTTTCTTTTCCTCTTTTATTTTTTCAACTGATGCTGGTTGATGAGGGAGGTAACTCTCTTCCTCAGATTCTCGTCCTGAACTTGCCGGGCTTCGACCTTTTACTGAAGGACTTCGGGAGCCTGCAGGAGATACAAAACTGATTGGACTAAACAAGGAACTCTGGGGTGGTATACTATCGAAACTACTATTATTAGCAGGAGTAGAAAATCCAATAGATTTCTGTGTTCCTGATGGTTTAATAATTTTAATACTTGGCGATGAGGTAGAAATATCTTGACGAGGGGGACTTGTTAGCCCAACTGCAGGGGAAGAACTCAAACTACTGGCAGATTTACTGCAAACACTTTTTGGATTAAGTGTCATGTCAATATAACCTGGTGCTTCAGATTTGTCCAATCGCATATCCACATACTCTGATTTGGCAGATTTTTTAAATGGATCTTTCTTCTTCAAGGATTCAGATGATGATGCATTAGACAAATGATCGGTTAACGACTCATTAGATTGTTTGATATGAAGTTCCTTTGAAGTAAGTCGAACTGATTCAAAAGACCCTAACTTTCCACGGGCACTTGTTCCATAGCTGGATGACCTTGGCCTATGTCCTTGCATAAAAACCTTTCCAAAGCTAGAGGATCTGGGCCTACAACCAAAACTGTCACTAGATGTACGTGGCCTCATGTATTCCATTTCGACAAATGAATCAGAATCAGAAATTGAGGATTTAATAGATTGACTTGGACTACAGCTAAGTGAAGAGTCCATTTGGGTATATGGTACATGTACAATATTCCTAAGCTTTTTCTCAATTAAATGAGGTGCACTAGAGCTCCTTCCATTATTGGACATATTTGGCTTAGCTACTGGAAGATGGTGAACATGATGGACTATTTTCCGTGGTGGTCTACTGCCCACTGAGTATGCTCTTTTTGGAAATTCTCCAGACATTGAATCATCTGACAGATAGCTGACCACTTTGTTTGGTCGAAGTACTGTATCAACATGTGGGCCACTGTACTGAGGTGTCATTGGTAGGTAACCTTCACCACCTGTAATAACAAGGACAAATTTACATTAGTGAAAATATCAGTTTCAATAAACTACCTGTATGAAAATGAAAGTGTGATATAAGTACACTGACAGTACTTTATTTTAGCTTAATAAGAACAATGACATATTATGCGTGCTTTGTGTTTTCTTTAACTGTAAATGTAAGAAAAGAATCAAACAATGCCAAAAACACAAAAACGAGAACAGGGAACCCTCATTAGAGAACAGAAATCTTATCCTTAAGAGGCTTTTTCTTGTCTTGAATTTTCAGTAGTGTTACGATTCTCTTTATCCAAAAATGTTTAAAAGATTGAATTTCCTGTCCAAGTCAAGAGCCTGGTGTAGGCTACTGGGCCCATGTGTAGATTGAATGTTCCTGTCCAAATCAGGAGCCTGGTGTAGGCTACTAGGCTCATGTGTAGATTGAATGTTCCTGTCCAAATCAAGAGCCTGGTGTAGGCTACTGGGCCTATGTGTAGATTGAATGTTCCTGTCCAAGACAAGAGCCTGGTGTAGGCTACTGGGCCCATCTGTAGATTGAATGTTCCTGTCCAAGACAAGAGCCTGGTGTAGGCTACTGGGCCCATGTGTAGATTGAATGTTCCTGTCCAAATCAAGAGCCTGGTGCAGACTACTTGGCCCATGTGTAGATTGAATGTTCCTGTCCAAGTCAAGAGCCTGATTTAGGCTACAGGGCCCATGTGTAGATTGAATGTTCCTAACCAAGTCAAGGGTCTGATGTAGACTACTGGGCCCATATGTAGAAAGAATGTTCCTGTCCAAGTCAAGAGCCTGATGTAGGCTACTGGGCCCATGTGTAGATTGAATGTTCCTGTCCAAGTCAAGAGCCTGGTGTAGGCTACTGGGCCCATGTGTAGATTGAATGTTCCTGTCAAAATCAAGAGCCTGATGTAGACTACTGGGCCCATGTGTAGATTGAATGTTCCTGTCCAAGTCAAGATCCTAGCATAGGCTACTGGGCCCGTGTGTAGATTGAATGTTCCTGTCCAAATCAAGAGCCTGGCATACTGGCATAGGCTACTGGGCCCATGTATAGATTGAATGTTCCTGTCCAACTCAAGAGCCTGATGTAGACTACTGGGCCCATGTGTAGATTGAATGTTCCTGTCCAAGACAAGAGCCTGGGGTAGACTACTGGGCCCCTGTGTAGATTGAATGTTCCTGTCCAAGACAAGAGCCTGGTGTAGACTACTGGGCCTATGTGTAGATTGAATGTTCCTGTCCACGTCAAGAGCCTGGTGTAGACTACTGGGCCTATGTGTAGATTGAATGTTCCTGTCCAAATCAAGAGCCTGGCATACTGGCATAGGCTACTGGGCCCATGTGTAGATTGAATGTTCCTGTCCAACTCAAGAGCCTGATGTAGACTACTGGGCCCATGTGCAGATTGAATGTTCCTGTCGAAGTCAAGAGCCTGATGTAGACTACTGGGGCTATGTGTAGATTGAATATTCCTGTCCAAGTCAAGAGCCTGATGTAGACTACTGGGGCTATGTGTAGATTGAATGTTCTTGTCCAACTCAAGAGCCTGATGTAGACTACTTGGCCCATGTGTAGTTTGTTTCTGATTACTATTTCTACTGTTGCATTTATAAATTTTTGGCATGTGACTAGTCATTTAGTGCTAATTAAAGATGTAATGATTCCACCCTTGTTAAATATATTATTGAGAAGTTTTGATTTTGATAGTTAAGCATCTTCTGCCTAAGAACCACTAATCTTGTACTGAATGAAGTGAAAAAAATGTCCCATGGGCAGTGCAATCTTTACTACTGTAAAATTATCCATCTCTCCATATGGCGATGTTAAGTCTCTAACATGAAAAGGATCATTTCCAGCAAAACTGATTATCAAACTGCATACAATGTCAATTATCAACATCACATGCAGTTTGGCCAATTTTGATTGACAATGTCACTTTTCAATTTGGGTTTTCATACAATATTTAAACTTAAAACACCAAGTTGCTCCATAAAAGAATAAGAGAAACAAAATCTTACAATGTTAAAACATTGATAATGGTTTTTTCTACAATCTGGACAGTTTTTGTCAAGTGTTTAACTATTTCCATTGTAGAATATATGATAATCAATGGCTTACAATGTAAGAATCAATTTACCTTTTGTTCACAATTAAATATTAAATAAATTTAAATTAAAAAAAAATGAATAAATAAAACAATCTTACTGCCTCCTTCTTTGACAGGAGCTAACGGCTGACTAGAGGGGGTCATCTCCAAATATCCTGGTTGTTTTGTTGATCTTATTGGAATAGGTGCAGTTCGAGATAACTTCGGACTTCCATCTGCAAAACATCATTGTGATAAAAAAATTTTCCAATCATACACTACACTTCTTGTTAATTTTTAAAACAAACAAAATTATTGATTTAAATTCATCATGATACTTAAGCCAAAGTTGTGTTTTTCTTCATTTTGCGTCCACCTGCAGATAGGTTTTAAGCATTTTGATGTCACAATCAAACAGAGAAAATAACTTGAATGCATAAAAGTATAAAGAACAATTATCTCAAATGCCCCAAAAACATAGCACTATCTTGATTAACTGTATGTTGATATAACTACCTCAGATATATGGCAGGCAATACAAGCTGCATAAATGAAATGTATCAAAAATTAAAGCTTTTTTCATCATGTTTTTGTGTTTTTCGTGCTGACGGGCGGGTTTTGAAAATTTGTTTTGATGAAAAACAAATAAAAAAACAGACACAGCCTTACTGAATATCCATTAACAAAGAAAAATCTTGTAATTATATGTCCCTCACCCTGTACTTCATTTAACACAGTTTGGATCTAACTTTTCCTATGTTTTTTGTTCTAATGCTACTAATGATAGGTTACTCCTTTAAATGTGCACAACCCCACCATATGTCTCATGTGCCTGTCCCAAGTCAGGAATTGCGGTCATAGAGTGTCTTCATGTTAAATGTTTTGTTACATCTACATTTCTGATAATATTCTGGTAAGAGCTGTATTATTTTGCATGGACACAATTTTTTATTTGGGGCCATTTAGAGCTTTTCAAAAGGATTGTTATTCCACCTTTGTTGAAGGCCTTATGGAGACCTCTAGATCTGTTTTTCTCATGCAGTCCTGACATTACACCATATCTTTTCATTTTCATTCATATCTTACCTGCATTTTATTAATCAGACTTTTCTTGTGTATTTTGACAGAGTCATTACTGCAATAAATTTTCTGTGACATATATATTCCTTGATTAACCAGGATTTACCTTTAGATGACGTTGATGAACTACTTCCGACCGTCATATCAATGTAGCCCTGTTCAGGTGTTAAGTTTACTTTCTCTGCGCTTTTTGATTGTTCAGCTGGGTTCATTTCCATATAGCCTTCAGAAGAATGTATGGATGAATCTTGTGAACATGAAGAACCTAAATTAAAGTCGAAAATGCATATTAAAAATTCAGTTAATCTGATGAAATGTAGTCACATCCTGTGACAATGCTTCCCTTATTATATAACACTATGCAATTTCCATCATAGATTTACAAAATTTTCAACTTGCAAAAAAACATATGTGTAAATACATAAAATTTCTTCTTTCGTAGATCCTTAAAATTCCACAACAATTTTTGTAATTTTAAGGGGATGACCATTAACTCTGAGGGAGGAGGAAAAAAATATTCTGATGCCCAACTTTATCAGAAATTTTTTTTTAGGAAGGTATCATTCTGAAGCCAGTTTCCCCCTTCGGCCTTAAAGTTAAATTTTAAATTCTGAAGAAAAAAAAATGCAACTAATCACTGTGAAAAACTTAAAAAAAACTAGCCCCCCTCCCCCATTAAAGTTAAATGGTTATTCCATAATATTTTGGGGTTTAGGCAGTGGCCCCGATACCTGTAACTCTTTATGTTATACAACTCACAGAAATCAAAATGTGAAATGATAGCTTTGGGGAAATACACCCCTCCAACAAAAAGAACAAACTGGAATAGTGCCTATACATTTATTTATAAAATAATATTGATTTTAGTTATATACAGTGAAACCTCTCTAAACAGCCACTCAGAAAACTGGCCAACATCTGTTATCTGGCCACAAACACTGGTCGGTTTAGAGAAGTTCCACTGTACAACAAATAAAAGTAAATGCTGTATACCTGACATTCACTGTGGGTATCAATTTTTTTCTTGAAAAGATACAAGCAAATTGAAATGCAAAAAGTCTATGTTAAAAGTGATTAAATGTACCTGGTCGAGAATTTCTTTGACTAGGTGGTGTCTCTGGTTTGGTAACTCTTTGACTTGGAGGTGTAAGAGACTTGGATTGTTGCCCTGGTGATAGTGCAACATTCTGACCTTGTAATGATGACATGGAACTAGACTGCTGGCCAGAAAATACAGGAAAAGGGCCCGATTGCTGTCCAGGTGACATTTCCATATATGACGAACCAACAATTTCTTGTGTACTTTGACCTGGTGACATTGCCATGTATGATCGATCCTCCTCGGTCTTTGAACTGCTCTGTGTGATCGGCAAGCTTGCTGATCTTCCATGCTGAATTTGAGGAAAACTTGGTTTGATTGTTTGCTGACCAGGAGACATTGCTAAATAGTCTGTATTTTCCATAATAGCAGCAGAAGTTTGGCTCGGGTTCATGTCCATGTATGAACTTGGTGATTCCTCTGTTATTGAAGGGACTGTGTCAGGGGTCATTGATCTGTATGAACTTAAGAAAAAAAAAAACTATTGTTTAAACCACTAATCAAAAACATTGATTGATTCAATGTACTATTTAACCCTGTATAACTACAATATCTAATTTCAATGGGTAAAAAAACAAACACAAAAATGTGTTTGGGGTCATTGACCTGAATTAACATTAAACTGATTTTAATAGGCATTGTAGTAAGTCCACTCCTATTGTTTTAATGTAATTATGTTTGAACAATAAAATATGTTAAATTGAATTTTATGTCACTGGGTATATGTAATTTGAACTTCTCTTTAAGATGTTTAAAGTATTTTTTTTAACTACATTTAAGAAAGGTCATTAATGTTTGTAAATATTTGATGAACTATGCAAACCTTTCATGAAAGAGAAATTAAATATCAACTTATAGAGAGGAAAATGGTTCAATTCATTTGGTGTGATACTATTAATTTGATTTTAATGTGTCAGATTTTATTCAAATGGAAGTAAGCATGGTTATATTTAATTCATTTTCCAAAAGTATGCAATTTTACCGTTTTTGATCACAAAAAATTTTAAGTGCATTGATTTACCTTTTTTCATCATTACCCCTTTCAAAACAGGTCACATGACATCTACATTCAAGGTCAATTGAAAAAACAAAAAATATCTGCTTACACAATTTCCCACGTTACAATTAGCATAGGCCAAAGTAGCACTAAACTGTACCCTAAAAAGGCCCTTAAAATTCATAGCCAAGCTCATGGTGTTGAGTGATGACATACATTAGACGATATTTCCTAGTCTTAAATTTACACAATTTAACAACAAACAAATTGTTGGTTAACTATGATTAAAATATATCACTCTATATATTGAAATCTGATTGATAATAAGCGTGGATATATAATAAAAATAAGTGATATTAACTAACACCATGCTGAAATAGTCATTGGTGATGGTTATTTATTCTCATAGGAATTAACAAAGGGAAAAAAACCAAAACAAAAGTTCAATTAAGTTGGTTTGGAAAGCACTAATAAAGCAAACAGGTTTAGAGAAATTTGGCTTTGTATCATGCAAAATCATCCGTAATGGAAAAATAATTAAAACAGTCCAACTGATTAAGAAAGTCCCTCAAAAATTCTTTGAAAATTGTAACTCTCACACTTCCTAATAAGGAATTGCAATAACTCATGCCATTCAGGGCATTTTCACATGCACTTTTTAAAAATGCATACATCTTGTATATGGGAAGAACTGTTTGTGGAAAAACATCTACACCCTATAAACAAGTATTTCACATGTAAATACACTAAAAAATCTCCTAGTTACGTCTTTTTTAAAAATATGTTTATAAGCAGGATGTTAAACAACTTTTATAAATATATTACTATGGACCAAATAAATTGATATTGACCCAAGCTGTAGGCTGAGGTCAATACTGATATTAACAATTCAGTAAATCTCATACTGACCATTGTTATATCATCCTCAAATATATTAAAACCTAAATAATTGGACTAATAATTGTTTCACAGTGATGTCAAACATGGCGTTAATGAAACTGAAAGCAAGTCAATACATTTTTTAATCCAAAAATTTCTAAAATAACAGTATGCAAAGTTATCATGAGAAGGATTTTTCTTCCATACCTTACAAGGATTTCATTTACCTGGGTATCGGTTTTCATGGTTTTTAAGAATATTTGTTCTTTTTAAGGAAACTAATACATGTATTTGGAATATTATCATTTCTTAGAAACATTTTAAAAATACCTTTCGTTACATAATATTGAAATTCATTATCTGCAACTACAGAAACTGTAATACTTATATCCAATGTAATATAACAGACTGTCAGTCGTCAAACATGATAGAAATTTTCCTATCATCATAGCAAGACCAGGAATGTTTTTAGCAGTAGAGAATAAAACAAATATTAGTAACCAGAAGCAATATTTTGTATATAAAAAAAGAAACAATACAGGATATTCCGTTAAAAAAAATCATGATTCCATTTTAAAACAGAAAAAATCATGCCTGCAAAACATAGAGCAATGCAAGGGAAACAGTTTAATCCACATTCATGGTATAAGACTTCATCTTTTGTGCCCTTACCTTTTATGGACATTATCTTTAGTATTTTCATACCTATAATGGCATACATTTAAATAATATTTTCATATTTTAACCTGAGGTTGGGTTAAAGGTCAAAGTTTACCCTAGATTTTAAGATGGAATATAACTCAAACATGAACTTTCATTATCTTAAAATTCCACAGTCATACAAATTTTCACAAACTGGAAAATGCCCAAAGGAATTTATGTTAAGTTTTTGAATAAAAGGCTAAGTTTACATCTAAGTGAATTCTGCAAAAAAAAAAACAGAGGTGCTTCGATAGTTCAGCATGATACGACCGCAGCATGTTGAAATGTGAAAGGTGAACAAATCAAATGAACCTTTGGGTAAGTGTGGACACAGTATTTTGTTGGACACAATAATATGCTGGACACAGTAATGTGTAGGACAAAGTATAGAGCTGAACACAGTAAAGTGATGGACACAGTGATATGACTGGATAAAAGATCATTTTGACCCATATTATCCTCAAAACTGGTGTCACTTTAATTTTTTCATAAGGAATCATTTGGAAAAAAACCATCAAAATTGTATTAAAAATAAAAAAATTTCATATTATACGAAATTGAATCCCCACTACTTTGACCCCTTTTAACTCAAAAATGGCAAAAAGATAGAGAAAATCTGTTGGCATATTACTGAAAGCTCTCACTGAGAGGAATCAAATGCAAACCCCATCAAATTCGGATGAAAAATAAAAATTGAATTCCCCTCCCCCTCCACTACTTTGACCCCTTTTAGCTTAAAAACAGTAAAAGATAGAGAAAATCTGTCAACATCATACTGAAAGCTCTAATGAGAGGAATTAAATGCAAAAAATCCCATCAAAATTGGATGAAAAATAAAAATTTCACATCTAGTGCAAAATCACATTTTTAAAACCCTTTGATCCCTATTATACAAAAAAACAGTACATTTTACAAAAAAATGCTTGGCCAAACTTTTGTTGCATTTTTCAAAAGGAATCATTTGCAAAATTTTTCGTGGGACATCCCACGACATTGCGCGACGTCTCGCAACTGTTGCGTGACAATCGCTTTGGAAGTATAAATGAGCCCTTAGAGATAGGTCTTTAAGCTGTGGCCTTTTATGTTGCCTTTTTAATGGAAAATACAAAGAAAAATAAACCATCAAAATTGGACAAGAAATAGAGATCTTGCATTCAAATAAAAGAAAAACCCCTTTCAGCTCCTCCCCAAAAAACCTTTATTTAAAACCAATTATAAATGTCCTTAAATATGTAAAGGATTGGTTGACTAGAACTAACGCCACCGATGACGCCACGCAGTTGACAGCATCGTACCATAATACGACCGCAAAATTTTGCGGTCGTATAAAAATTTGTTTAAAAAATTATAACATTAAATTCCAATTAATTTTCTAAATAATCAAAATACTTTCAAAATAAAGGAAAATGAAATGACATATTGGGAAGCTTAAAATTCTATTTCATATAAGTTTATTGATATATAAACTTTAATGTTGCCATGGAATTCCTAACAGGCAATAGCAAAATGGCATGATCCAAAATGTACTACAAAAACCTTTTTAATACATTGTGTGTAATATGTTTTGGCTGAAACATACTGTAAATATGGAAATTTTTCAGATGCAGTTTATTTTCGTTTATTTCGCATTTTGAACTTTTACGCCAAAATTAACCTCACATGAATTAAAGTGTTGTTTAGTTATTTATTACTATATAAATATCAAGTAAATTGGTCTATATAATAACGTCTATATCCACGTGAAATCTTTAAATTCACTTTTCAGTAAAAATAAAACCGCATTAAAAATATTAATGTTAACAGTGTTTGAAATATTTTCCAGAATTTATATGATAAAATGTTTGGAAACAGTATAAGTGTGAATGTCGCTTTAGAGATCAAACAGAAAGCCATGTTTTGACAATACTTACACTGGTTCTGGACTGGATCCATATCCTTCTTGGGGCAGTGATTTATGACTAGATGCCCTTGAACTTGAACTGTCTGACCTTTCTCTTGCATATAGTGTAAATGTTGATGGAACATTGGCATAATGAAAACCACTGAAAAAATAAACATAACATCACACTGAAATCTGTTCATCTGACTGGTTATAGTTCTAACATCACTAAGCACTAACTATAGTACTATAGTTATCACTAAAATCTGTGTTATAAGTAGTCATGTTAAACAGAACTAAATAAAGTTTAAGAATACACTGTAAAACAGAACATATCTGTGAGAATATTTTATTGAGTTGCAAATTCAGCTGTTTTGCAAATATTCTTACGGATAAGGTAGGCATAAGACAATATAAAATACCATTTTTATTTTTGATTAACGGCAGAATCCTGGGATGATATGATGCCCATGGGAACTAAACAGAATTATTACTCTGCATGTCCAAATCTATCATTAGAATTTCAATTCTACTATTTTTACATATTTTTACAAAGGACAAATAGTGTTGATATAATATGCCAATGCATATTAAACGCTAATCAATGAACCTTCCGGGTCATGCATTATGCCTTCAAACCTTGGGACATAATTTGGCATATTACAAGGAAAACACAATATTATTGTATAAATCACCAATTGGAAGCCAAATACCAGTCTATAAAATGAGAACAGACTATCAATAGCATAAATCTGCTTTATATTGGAATAAATTTCAACGCTGAGTTATGCTATGTAATATCAATTGGTAGATTTGCAAAATTTTAATGATGAGAATTTATTAAGTTTTACAGTATCAATCATTGTTAATGAAAATCTCTTCGTTGGCATATGACATGCTGGCACACATATTAACCAGAGGCTCCCAGGAGCCTGTAATCACTCACCTGGCTAAGAGTTGCCTAATCAATGCCCAATCAAAGTTAATGTGAACAAAGATTTAACACATTGCTTGATATCTGTCTGCTTGTTGCTTAACATTTCTGCCAAGTTGGGTTAAAATCTGTTCAGTGGATTCAGAGAAGAAGATGAAAATGTTAATTCCCATAGCATCCATGTTAAAACTAAGTTTCGTCATGGTGGCCATTTTGAATTTCCAATAGGCAAACAATTCACAAGTTAAGTACAGGACCCTCTAACAATCATTTCTGCAAAGTAACAATCCAATCCACTATGTAGTTTCTGACAAGCAGATGTTTGAAGTTTGGACCAATCAGAACACATTATTTGCCCTGGCGGCCATGTTGAATTTCCGATCGGCAATAATTTCACAAATCTGGTAGAGGACCACCTGCTTAACATTTCTGCCAAGTTGTGTTGAAA
>JAULBM010319229.1:0-13638 GCA_032357055.1 Geukensia granosissima | reverse complement strand
GGTCCAAAAAAGACGCTGCACAAGTTGTTTCTGTGGTTTCTTTAATTTCGAGTTCTGGTGGATATATCGACGGTAACAATTTAGCAAAAGAGGGATTGTTAATGGACAAAACATCATCGATTATTCTGTCAGTTAACTTTACTAGTTCAACTTGTGTAAGATTGCGATCTAAAAGATAGTCCCTCCTGTAAATTTTACTGTAAAATTGTCAGCTTGTAGAATATCATATGTAATGGTTAGTGATATTGCCGGATTTATGTTATTACCTTTTTATGGTTATAGACACATGGTTAATTATTTTTCATGTACATAGCATATACAAAACCTTTCAATATGCAAACCTGATGATGTTCAATTTGTAAAATGGTAGCTTCCCATAGTGTTATTAGAAAATCATTTCCCATGTATGTTAGAAGCATTGTTAAGATGCTTGTTATTGGAAAATATCAGTTCATTGAGTCCTAGTGCGGGCACTATCATTTTTAGCATTTGAATCATTGCCAGTAAAGTGGACATCAAGTTTTCCTTAGTCTTTTTAGCGTCGAATGAATTGATCATATTTCCAGTATATATATGATTTATCGGGTCATGCCGTGTGCTCTGCTTCATTGGCTAGATAAAATCCTTGTGTATATTTATTTAACATTGTTATTTCCGGCAACAAAGTCCTTGTCCATGCTTATTTAACATTGGTAATTTTGGTACCAAAGCCTATGTCCATATTTATTTAACATTGGTAATATTGTTTTTTTAAAACCACTGGGTCGTTGCCTCGGCTGGTGGACCATGAGTTTGCGATGGTATTCACCATGCCCAGTTGTCAGAGTTGTCTGACACGAAATTTCTCAAAAAATGTTATACAGAAATTTGCTGCATTTGTAAAAAAAATTCTAAATCACTTGAAATGAACAAATAGCAGACAAAAATTGTCCATATTTATTTAATTTGGTAATTTTGTATATTAACATTTTAACGCAAAGTCACGAAATATATGAAGTAAAAGAAAGGCTGTGTTAACTTTTGTTCAAACAAAAACACAACTGTTAATTGCAGGTTGTCAATGTGATTTTTTCAATACATAAACCACTTATCTCCATGTTTGATAGCTTACATGATGGAATGAAAAAGTCTACCAAAAGTTATTTATAACCTATTGTATCTGGACGAGTTTTTCTTTTATATAAAAAAATTAAACTACTTAAACTACTGAAAATATGCTAGGTCAATGAAACATTATTAATTATTTCACTGGTAGCCTTCTTTTGTTCTTTACGACCGTTTCATTCATGTTTTGATTTTTATTATCTTAAGTGACCTTAAGCCCAAGTATAAAAATCAAGATGTTCAACCCCGTTTTAATTGTCGTTCGCAGTCAATCAAGTTCGATGAATTTTTACATTGTTTTAAGATAATTTAAGAAAGTCGATATCTGCAGCGTTATATATAGATCTGTTCAGACGAAATCATAATTTTTAGCCCAGGTTAAAATAGCCGTTTACAACTGTACAAATGTAGAAAAGATATAGTTTATTTTGATATGCTTTATGTACTTTTCAAGGACAGAACTAACCTCTCATCAGTAGCAAAAACATATGAACCCCAAGACCCAAAATATTTAAACTGTATGTCAGAGTTTGTTGGAACGGGTAAAACGTTATGAAAGAAAAACTGTCTGTCGTATTCTTATAAAATAGTGTTTATTTTATAGATGGGAAAAAGTGCAAGTAAGTTGCAATAATACTTTTTAGTTTGCACGATGTATTTTAAGTTGCGCCGAGTTTTTCTACGGGAATTTTACATTGTAAAGTCAGCCATTTGTTTGCCGGAAGTGGATCTTTGCACGTGCTACCGCGAGACCGGGAGTTCACATTGTCAACGCTGCGTAATAATTTAGTAATTTAACTTGGATTAGATAACATGCAAAAATGACTTGAGGCGCACTTGATTTGAAATTTAAAAATAGTTCTTCTTATATTAATCGCAAGAGAAGATCAGAACAAAAGAAATGTGCACAATTTTTTGAATTATTTTATCTAGGTTAAACTTAAGCGCTCCCGCCGAAAACGAAGATGGCCGACCCTCAACGTTAAATCACAAAAGAGAATTTCAGGGGCAGATAATAGTATGTAAAACGTTGTTTAATGGCGTTAAACATAAACCGTTAACTGTGGGATAGTTCTTTCTTTTGATTGAATATAAATACAAAGGCAGAAACGCATAAATAATTTTATAAAGCTCGAAAATCACACTCCAGAAAAGCCTGATATAGAGTATAAACTTTATTCATATGAAAATAAAAGATATGGAGTCAATGTCAGAGGGACTGCTCTTCTGTAACCTCATGATAAAGGAGGAAAAGAACAAATGTATAGAAATCCCCACATTATACATGTAAACTTCACATGGGTCTTAAATAACGTGAAATTCATATGAAAAAATTATGTGTGATTTGACACACCCTGCATTCGAGTATTTGGAACGCGGAGCGATACACTTAACGCGAAGCCGTGAAAAATTTACAACGAGAAAGGTTAGGGACATTCTCTTTGGTACTGTGCACGCAAGTTCAAGTGATTTCTTATTAATGTACATTAAAAGTATGCAAGTTTGTTTAGTAATCATCTTTCTTATATTCTGTGTTATTTTTATACCCAGACTTAGCTACAATCCTACAAATTTTACCCTTATTCGTAGGATTTGGCTTAAGAGAGATGCTTGTACTCCATCAGCGTCTTTATTTCTAAACAAACACTATCCAAAAATTGATTTTGCCTAAACAACACGTTCTTCTATGTCACTGTCAAATCTTGTTCCATAAATCCTTATTACTGACGAGAAATTTTGGACAACGTGTCTGGTTGATCGTTTTTTCATGGTATATGGAACGACGGAGTGAACGATTTTTATGATACATTGAATGCGGAGCAATGGATTTATGAACGCGGAGCAAATTATTTTTAACATTTGTTGATTTTGTTGAAAAAAGCAGATTCCCGGTCATGTTTATGTTACATTGCAATTGAAGTTTTGTGTAATAAATACCATTTTTTAATGCTGTCTCTTGTCAGAAGTTTTAACTGCACATTATGTTTTACCTACACTTTTTGTTGGATCTAAATGAAATTTTCAGAACTAATCAAAATGCTACATATCTTGAGAATAAGTTTAGGCTCTTTGATTTTAAAGAATTAACCATGCAAACAGAAAACAGTTAAAGAAATTCATTTATTGTGGTCGAAATAAACAGTGTATAATTTATAATTAAAGTGTCTAAAATTAACTATATAGGGATGAAATTTTCTTACCGAAACCTCAGACTACTATTACATGTATTATGGTAGTTATTCCATCCGAAACCAGGTAGGAACTTCGTATGATGTTTTGAAAAAAGCAGTTGAACACTGCCTTAAAGTTACCAGGTCCATATATAACGTTCTGACCGAGAAAAAAGTCATTAATTTTTATATTATATATGTTTGTTTGTTTTTTTAGAATGGGGTTTTACGCCACTTTCAACAATATTTCAGTCATATCGCGGCGGTCAGTTTTACTGGTGGAGGAAGCCGCGGAGTACCAGAGAACCACCGACCTCGAGCAGGTAACTGACAAACCTTATCACGTGCGATGCGAGTTAAACGCAACCCGTTTTTGTATGGTACAAACCCAGGAACGAACTCACGCCGTATAGGTGATAGGATACAGTGATCTGTACAGGTATTTTAAATCAACTACCGAGACCACTCGACCACCCAGGCCCCCACGTTACATTTAAAAGAAAAAACAGATATAAGCCAGAAAGAAGCAATGCACATCTTTTCTGGAGTATGAACTGCATTATTTATTTCTCGTTGTGATGTTGCCTTTAGTTCACTAGATTTCCGTGGGGAACGAAACAAGGTCGTCTTTAAAAAGTAGTGCCTTGCATTCCTTTCTTTCAAACAGATTGTGGACAAAATTGAAAAACATCGAATGAAAATAATTACACTGCGTGCGAAGCGCTTTTCTGGATCAACCTTCATCAGGTACGCTTGGGACCAAATACTGGAAAACAGGGAATTACGTGCAGGCGCGTAGAGAGTGTAGTCTACCGTATTACAGTAATGTTGTGGTCAGACTAAGAGAGAAGTCAGAGTTATCAGCTGTTATGATATCGTCGAGATAGCGGTAAGTATTATTAAATATGAAAAATAAACAAATTACAAAAAAAGTATTATAAGATATATCTGTCAAATCAGATTAAAATAGATCTTTCTGTATTTTGTTCATAAACTGGGATTTACAAAACAGTAAATTTCTGCAATTTAAGTAGCACAAATTGTACCCAAGCGAATTCTTACAACCTTAATCTTGAAGATACAGGCAAAATTTAAATATACATTTATAAATAATTTATTTTTCTTGTTCAAAGTTCTGCATTACCAAAACCAAATAACCAAATAACATCTAATAAAAGTGATTTCAATTATATGGCATTTAACGCTTTATCCAGAAAAATGACAAGTAGCAAATTATAGTTACATAAACTAAATGAAAAGCTTTGAGTATGAATTAATTTCAACCACAAACTACGTCTCTATGAACTTCATCCCTCATACTTCTCATGAGTAGAAAAACACACGAGGTCATAGTCCGCCATATTTGCTTATATTGATTAATAAGAATTACGAGAATTACGAGTAGATGATCACATCTGTATTATGTCTTATGGATCCAATTTTAAGTAAGTATCCCAAGACCAAACGTCACAATAGTATAGAAGTACAAGTACATGTATTAATCCAGAATTGCAAAGTTCTACAACATCACTACCTTGTCAATAAAGGTTAAAAAGTTTATAAAGTTGGCTTAACCAGACAGAATGGTGCTTAGTGAATATTTAAAATGCACTTGTTAAGTATTTATTACGTTCACAATTCAAACATATATAACAAATATGAAAGTCTGAACTCATCAGTTAATGACCACCTTTTATAAACCTTGACGTGTTGTTTTTGTATATATTAAAAATGAAATTGATTAACTTTGATGTTTTCATTCAAAGTGCAATGCTTTCTTGCAAGGAATTTGCAACTAGACTGGCAAGTTCAAGACAAAAGGAAAATAAAAAGGTGTTAGCAAAGTGTAACAAGATCGCAAGAGATATGTGTACAATTCATTTGATGCAACTTTATATATAAATTAAAACAAAATGAAAAATTGGTGCAGACGATTCAACAAACAAACGCACTGTAATAATACAAATGCAAGCCTATTACCAATTGTTTGATGCTTTATAAAAACATTCCCGAATTTATAAGTGCAGCTATTATGTTAGGCCCGAAAGTCAATATTTTGCACCCAACCAAAGGTGAGGGCAGAAATTAGATTGAGAACCTAAGATAACAACTGAAAATCCAGCATATTACTGTTTCTATTACAATTTTTTTCACAGCTCATCCAATAAAATGGTCGCTCCACTCACCTACTAACAGACCATAGATTGTTAAATGGTAATGACATTTTGAATTGCTAGTATAAATGCTCATATGAATTTGTAATAGTGCAATATAGCAAAAATATAACTCCAGTAAAAAATAATTGAAGTCAAGTATAGAATACCCATGCGAAAGATCAAAAGTGAATAGTCCACAGATTTCGTACCGGTCAACCAAATCATGATGGCGACCGAAAAACTTCCATAGTGATGACTCTAATCTTTCTCTAAGAAACCCTTGGCTCAGTAGCTTTATAGTCAGCTGCAACCCTCTTAGCTTGGACTCCACGAACTCCTTTACAAAACAGGAATAGGATCAGGTGCCTCTAAAGGTTAAGACTTTGAAATGGTAAGCATCCCCGTTTCGCATGCGACTTCTATAATAGTTAATGACGATTAAATTTCTCCTGTTCTTTCACCACTTCCATTTAAAAAATAGTAAGAACCTTTAATTCTAAGAAAAATTAATAAAAGCTTAAATTAAGGAATTCTTAAAATCATTTTTGGTCAATAAATGGCCAATAGCAGCTCTTAAGTAACAGACTGCTATCTGAAAATTCCCTTACCATTACCTTGCAGATACATTATTTATGAAAAAACGTTCCAAAGAGTTAGACAAGAATATTTATCAATTTGGCATTGCATCTTTCTTGTCTTATTTTCATTTTATTGACAAAAGAGTCATAAATCCTTGCAGTTACTGTTTGATGACATCTTGTGTTGAAAGTCTTAAGTCTTATCATCAGTAATCTCACCCTGAGCCTGTTTTCAGAAACTGCAAGCATCCTCCGTTCAGTGAGCATCTCGAGAAAATATCTTCTAGCGAACTACAAATTAAGGAGACCACAGACTCAACAACATCTACTTCATACCTAGATTTTTTTCTCTCAATTGACAAAGACAAAAATTCTAAGATATACAACAAACGGGATAACTTCAACTTTCCTATTGGGAACTTCCCATAGGTATATGACAATATTCCTGTTTTTCCTGCCTACGGGGTTTATGTTTCGCAGTTGATTCGATACTCTTATGTCTGTTCCAAGTATTAGAATTTCCTGAAGAGAGCATTGCTGTTGACGCATAAATTACTACAACAAGGATACATCCAATCAAGGTTGAAAAAATCCCTCCTAAAATTCTATGGTCGCCATCATGAATAGGTTGATCCATCTGGTATCAGTGTATATATGTAAATCTGTTTTTTATTATCATTTAAATTATGCTATAACATTTACATTATTTATATGATGACATTCCTTTTTCGTATATCAAACCTACAATCCACGTTTTCTTTTGACTAATAAATAGTCTAATAATATATGCATATTTTGCTGACTTAATTAATTACACTTGTTTCCTTTGTATTTATTTAACATTGACCCTCTATCCTATCAAAGATTTTTTTAAATGTTTTATAACGATTAAAAAGTAAATTGAAGATGTATAAAATTTACAAATAACGCTTTGATACTTGCCTTGAAAATATCCTAAAAAAGAACCCGATACTAGATTTTAATTAGCAAAAATAGAGTGAAGTATAATTAATAAGAAATCACAGTAGATGATTACACGTCTAACGGGGTTCCTTTGGGTAAATTGCATCATTTCAGACAGATCCGGCCTAGCTGATTTTAATTAACTATGTACTCAAACTAACGTCACTTTATTTTTGGAAAGTTAATCATATAACTTGGATGACTTACTTACAAGAATGTCAATCTATACAAAAATTAATGTAATTACTGAACTGAAGTGCGTTTTATTTATAAACATAATCATTCATTATATAGAAAAATACCATTAATCTTTAAAATTATTCAATTCTATAATAATCCATAGGGGCCTGAAGTTAGAAGAGTAAATTTGCATACCCGGGAAGAATCTAAAAATATGACACATAATTTAACCGTATTTTTGGAAATCGTACATTGAACACTTACTCATTTTAAAAACGATTATTTCCATGTCATTACTTTTAAATTAACACACCCAGATCGTTAAAATTGCCGGTCTTGTGCCTACGATAGTCAAAAACACGTATGGTACAACCCCAGCGATATTGACATTTGCTTAGACCCAGCTTCCGGTTTTAAATAGCTGAACAATGAGAGAAAATAGTATTTAGAATGTTACAGCACTAATAAATCAAATCGAGACGTGGTAGTGCCTTTACGAGAAGCAGAAATTGATTATTTGCAGGGTTTTATGCTGATCTTTAAATTGTAGTTTTTTTTTCTGGAAAAAGAATGACATGTACTTGTACTTTATAATTCGTTTTATAATGTCTAATAAGAATATCTCCTATATCCATTATTTTGTTTAGTTAGTTGTCAAGGCCTTTATTACATTATTTATCCGAACTTTTTATCCACTTTTGCAATATGCATTTACAGATTTGTTCGATGACATTACAGCATTCGATGCAATAGATTTTGGCTGCAAAGCGATATTTAAGGAAGATGTTAAGGTCTCCAATAATAACATGGATGTTTAAAAGAGGGTATGAGATTCGATGTTCTTATAGCATGTTAGAATTTGTCAGGTGACTTTAGGGTGTCTAAATATACTGACCAAAATTAGAAGATACTAAATAAAGGAACAGATAGAAATCCAGACAAGACTATGACCAAATATACACAGAACACTACACTGAAAACTAAAGATGGAGTAACTCGAACCTTACAAAAACTAGGATGAGTTCAGGCGCTCCACGAGTAGTATCCGTCGTTTTTCTCAGAGGAGAAAGCCGTTTTGTAGTCACAATCAATGTTAGTTACAATCGATGTTAGACAACCGCTATAGGAATGGATTTTTAGTCATGACAGTGGACAGATATCCATTGTCATTTATGATATAGATATTTAGTTCAGGCCAATAAGGTTGATTCCTTTGTTAATATCAGGTATTTTAAGATTTTATGGTTTGCGATTTTCAAGTTTGTGATTTATGCTCCCAATCATTTTTATCAAAAATACAAAATTACCAATAAATATTGAAAAATTAGGTACATTTCAAGAAGTAAACTCCCATTGGTAGCATTAGAACCTACACAAAGGAATTCAAAGATCCAAATATAGCAAAAGAAGCACGAGAAACCAAACAAATCGAAATAGGAAGCCAAATTAAACGGCAGGGACAACAACTAGATGCAATATTTTTGAAACCTTTTCTCAATTTCTGTGCTTAAGAATTTTAGCCAATCCATTAAATTTCTATAAAACATTGTTTGATTAATTAAAAATCTGTCGTTTATGAATGAGGTTAAAATGTCAAAGTGCTGTCACTTCGTATTGTATTCCTTGTTTTAAACAGAATAAAACTCGTCTTTGTTTTTTCGTTTCATGATTCATTCTTTTTAGTGTACATTTATTTTGGACATTATTAATTTTTCCAATGTAACTTCTTTGTCCTTTTATTCTTTTTTAAAACTGTATTACTAGAATGGGCATGAAAGTGTTCTCAAAAAAGCTTCTTAGTATTAAAACAGAACAGAGCGCTGTTAAATACGGTCGAAGTGTCTTAAGATACTATGGATATCATTTTCGTTCTGCTTATGCCAGAAATGCAATTTCCAATTACAATGATTATTAACTTTAATACTCGTTTAAACTCAGCAATTTTTCTCCACCAAATTGTTTCGGCTAAAAGGGCAGTTCTACTCATGTGAAGGTGTGTTTGGATTGATTCATATTACAAAATTGTATCCAGAGTCATTGTATCCAGGCATTATTTTGGAATTATTACTAGTTAATTGACAGATGTCTCTGTTCGCAAAACTTTTTTTGTTACTTAGAAGTCAATTAAAATATTATTCTAGAAAACGTAATATTTAATCATACATCCTAACATCGGAAGTTTACATTGAAGACAACATGACGTTAACCCGAGACTGCACTATGTCTGGATTTAGATATGATCCCTATGACCGTATTTTTACTGGCGAGATTAAGATCGTCGAGGACCGAGAGGTTATAAGCTTTCTGAAAAAATTGCCTTATTATTGTCCACCTTCGATAAGCAGAGTGTCTTAATTTAACTCAAACACTGCGATCTTTCTTTCTTCAAATTTAAAAAAAATTGTAAATGAGAGAAGGTCGATAAATGCTTTATGCTTTTCTGTAGAAATGCAAAACTATTGATCAAATTCGTTTATCGCACCTTAAAAATAATTTATACTTAAACAAAAAACAAAATGCCATTTACTCGAATTCGAAATACACTTCAGAAACTTGGTATCATTTTTGTCATTTTCGTATTTGTAACAGCCGACAAGGCAGCCAAAAGAGTATCGGTTCGACGTAAATACTACATGGAATTACTTAAGATTTCATTTTTAAATTCATTTAATTTCCACGCCATGCATTTGACTGGAAGTCAATTAATAGAAAGTCACATTACATACACAAAAGACCTAAAGGCCTATACCAACCATGTATTGGATACCTAAATTCTTCAAAAATCGTTTTATATCGGCGTCCAGGTAAGTGTAATGTAACTAAAATGTCTGTCTTGTTGACAAGTGCCCTTGCCGCCATTTAAGAAATTATAATTCAGTTAATAAATCGTATAAATATTTTGGTATTAACACCTTTTTTGAGTGTGAACAGTTTTATTAATGTTTGAAATCATGACGATATATTTGCAATAAATAACCCGGAGTTCTCCAAATACGTCATTACTGTTTGTCCTACAGAACTTACTTTTAGTTATACTGCTGAGGACAGCATTGGGATTTCTTTAATGGATCTTTCTGTTTCACAAATTAAAGTCAAATTAAAATATAAAAGAAAGAAGATTTCTCATCCCCTATTGTAAATTTTCCTTTTCTTGACGAGCACGTTGGCTTTTTCAATCGGTGCATATAATTAACAACTTGCTCATTTTTCTCCTGTATGCAGCAATGTTTAAGATTTTAATGAAGGTAATCTTTGTATTACCAGCACATTATCAAGTTAGGAATTTCATTATCACAAATTAGTTACAGTATTTACAAATGCTATTATTAATATAGATATATAATTGAATTATGATTACACCTGCAGATAATTGATACAAACGGGATATCACACCTAAACTTTAAAGAAAAAAAGCTCTCGAAATGAAGTTTCCTTATGTAAACACAACTCATTGGAACTTGTCAGCTACTTGAATAAATTTATAAATAGAGGTTATCATTGTAAATTTTCAGATATTTGAATATTTTGTTCTTTGGAATCAACATTAATTTTTTTGCACAACAATTTACATCAAACCTAATTTTAGTCAATATTTAGTTACATTGTTGTCCTTGTGCTTTCGGTAATTTATATTTACGACATTTGCACAATAAATATTTTCTTAGGATTTTTATGATATTTTTATACTTAATCCCTCTGGATGTGTTTTGATTCATATCTTGTTATGAACTGTGTTGGGATTTTGAACAAGCTGTCAGAAACAGCCAATACTTTATCGAGTGGTATATCTTGTTAAAAGTTAAAACTTATACAGTTGGTTTTTAAGTTTTATCTCAGCGTCAAAGTTGTTTTCGTGCCGTTTGTTCCACAACTGTCTAGGTTAGGAGAAAAGTTGAATACTCACAAACATGTTAAACCACGACACAAACTTTATGTGCATGTCTCAAGTCAGGAACATGCAATCCAGTGTATGATTTTGTTTTATGTTTTTGTGTATACTTATTTGTCGTTAGATATTTCATTTGAATATCATCATAATTAGTTTTGGGACAATTTACAGCTTGTCGAAGGGTTTAGATATTTTGTTATGATTGAAGGCCTTAGGGCAACCTACAGATGTTCGAAATTTATACGTTTTGGATTGTTGTCTGATATGTTGGTTTGTTATTTTGACTACAGTTTATGTTTAAATTAACAAGACACACAAAAAATTAAATGATGCATGTTTCTACACAAAACTGCTATCAAAAAGACTTTAAACAAAATTATTAATGTTTTATAAATGTACGAAGACCTATGAAGGCATGCATTGCTCAAATGAAATCACTTACTTGTCAAGGTCTACAGTAAAAATAGGAGCGCACATTTTTAGTTATAAGTTGGTTCTATCATTATAAACTATTTTACCCATTGATGCTATAATTAGAAACGGACTTTTTAAAGCTAAACGCAAAAAATCCCATACAGAAAGAGATAATCCAAAAACGAGAGAGAAAAATGTAATTTGATGGAAGGGACCTTAAGAAGAAGAAACAATTGGTATCAAAATAACTCAACATTAATTCATTACTTATGACCTTTATACAATCATTCATTACATGGGTTTGACACGATATGCAGCTGTATTTTGTGTTTGACTAATAGTCAGTGTTCATTTATAACTTCGGTAGAAACTCTATTTCCACAAAAAACGAGAGAATCAGTAACTCGGCTTGGACACAAGTACCGGTAGTGTGCGGCCTCGACAGAGACTTTTTAAATACTTACATTTAGTCCGATTGGGCGAATTTGTCACGTCAACATGGGACAGTTAAATTCTACCTAACTCGAGCTCGGACGAAGTGGTGTTAGAAGAGTTCGATTTGTTTGGTTTTGAGTGCTTCTTTTTCGATGTTTGGATCTTGGACTTCCTATGTTTTGGTTCTCATGCTACTGAGGAGAGGTTATTCATTGAAATGTACATATAGCAAATTAGCATATTAAAATTTTCCATATTTATTCAACATTGGTAATTTTGCATACTAATGGTGCGTATAAATAATCCGATCAGCAAAAACTTAACAAAATAGCTCGGACTATAGACTCGACTCTAGAGTTTCAAGTGAAAACGGCCATAAAGACATGATTTTATTTATAAGGTGCTTTTGTCCTCGTTATATATGGAGATCGTCTAATTTTTTCCTGTCGATCTTGCATTTTCCCTCCAAACAATGGAAACACTCCGCTTCAGTTAGCTATCAATAATAAGCTTTAAATGTGATAAGAACAATTTCTCAAGAATATCTTCTTTTACGAATAAAAAGAGCGGATATAGTGAGATTACGGTATTATCTACAACACATTACTACGTTAGCAGAAGAGAGTGAAGTCATTAGTAACTTTTTCTATAAGAGAAAAAAATTCTGGTGGATTCTTGTGTTAATAACACAAGAAATATATCTTAGTTATTCAAATTATCCGACTTTCAATATCTTTATACTGTTTTAGCATAAAATTATCCAAGAATCATTATACTTAACACGATATCCAGATACGAAGACAACAAGCAGACGACATTTAAATAAACTTGATCAGTACACATGAGTATAATTTATTGTTACTTGTCTCTCTGAACAAAAACCACTTTAACGATCGATTCTAATTAGCAAAATATATAAAGAGAAGTCTTACTCCTCCAAAGGTGCTTCTATTAATTAATCAGAATTCTCAATTGATGATTACATGTCTACCATAGTTCCTGTGATTAAGTTGCGACCGAGCTTTTCTGAACCAAATGAAAAGAAAATCGAATATCTTATATTATGTCTAGAAATTAACATTAACATCTGACTAAACATTATTAGAGAACTGGGAACGGCAACACCGTATGGTTGCAATGGCAAAATTGATGGTATAGGTATTTTATTAAGCCCTCAACGTAGTTCTGTGAATGTGATGAACATCTTCAACTCTGCCTCCCTCACCTAATGACGTGTCCCTCATTGACCTGCTAACATCTGTACATAAATCCCTAGGTATGCATCTCATTCTTTGTATAAATCATGTTTGGATACACCTGTTACAGATCCTAATTCAAGTATGTACAGACTTACAGCAGTCATGAATATTGCCAGTCATAGGCTTTTCAAACCAGTTACTTTTACAATGTAAGAAAGAAGAACAAGAAAAACGGTCGTTACTTATAAACTTTTGTTGGTTAACAAAGGTCTTGACGCAATCATTTTAAGCAATAGCTTCCATCACAAATCCGTCAAATCTAAAATTCCACCTTATTTTGAAGATAAGTCTGTACCAATCATTTCATATACCTATAACACACCTATTGCAACCAAGACTTTCAACTACAAACACGTTTTGAAGAATCTCAGCATGGACGACTACAAGTCTAAACCTCCGGACTGCACTTGTAAAAGTTCCCCATTCAAATATAATCCTGCCGGCCACGTGATTACTGGTGACCTAAACATTGTCGAAAACATTTCTCTA